>OX243895.1:3000000-3300559 GCA_945859665.1 Anorthoa munda | reverse complement strand
CATCAAAATCTGTTTAGTAGTTTTAGCGTGAAAGAGTAAAAAACATCCATCCATCCATCTTCACAAACTTTTACATTTATAATAGAAGTAGGGTTGGTAGCCAATTAATTACTATCTTACTTGACAGAATCTGTAAAATATTATTCTTTGACATATTAGTTATGTCTAAGGCAAGCAATCTTTCTGATGGCTGGACACAATTCAATTTATATTACACAAATAAATGGTTTTTACTAAGTTAAATTGCAAACGTACATAGTCACAATGCAATGCATTTATTTTTAATGTTTGCACAATATCACCTATCAGTGCAATTAAAATTAAATTAGGAAAGTCCCTTCGCAACAAGACTCACCTATGAATATACAGTTGTTTGTGCAAATACTGTAAAGCCTGCAGTGCGTCCCTCAGCACAATAGCACAGGCCAGCTCCGACAGACCTTCCTGGAAGTAACGGTCCAGGATATCCCGGCAGGAGCCGAAGGTCATGAGTGGAGACACTACGTAGAGCTCTCGTCCATGAACAAAGGATGTCAAGTACGGCAGTATGTTCACATGTTGGAGTTCTTTCCTTGTGAGGATATCTTGCTGAAAGAATTTTTTAAAGATTTAATTAAATAAATGTCATTGGTGATTGGTTTTTTATCTTAAAAGGGAACATTATACAAGGATGAAAAGTAGCCTATGTGTTATTCCAGACTATAGTCTATCTCTGTGTCGAATTACATCCAGATCCATTCAGTTGTTCTGGCATGATTGAGTAACAAACATACCATCCATTCAAATTTTCGATTTTATAATATGTATCAGGATACATATTATAAAAACAACCCACAATACAGGTATTGTGGGTTGTATTTTCAGACATACAAATTCACATACACAAACAACTAGAATGGTTTTGGGTTGTCTTAATTAACATTAGCACCACTAACAGTGTGCCTTCAGCAACTAGAAAATAAGGAGAAAATAGGTTTCATAGACCTCAAGTAACATGAGACAAGGGCAGAAAGATGATGTTGAATGGTAAAGAATTTCTGATCAAAATAAACATTAAATTATATTTTTTGTTGAAATTGTCTATAATGTGAGCCTAGTTTTTATACAACTAGATAGGGAGTGCCCTTTAGAAGCCCTTGGTTGACCTAGAAATAGTATATTGTGCTAAAATATTCAAGGACAAAAACCTGGAAATAATATTTCTTATGTTATGCTTATGTTTACCTCGAAATTAATTATGGCGTTCATTAAAACTTGCGTTGAGTTACAAAAAAAGTATACAAAAGAAAAAAGCAATCAAATAAATACCTGTATCAAACTGGCGTTTTCCTTCGATTTGTCAACAAAATACCTCTTGATAGCGACATTTTGATTGTTGGGCTTGTACAGCGCTGAATAAACAACTGCAACGCCTCCACAGCACTCTGTTATTATTGAAGTAAGTTGGTAGTCATTGATATCAGGGTTATACATTTTTTCTTTCACAAATACTTGTCGAAAAGAATGTAAATATGCTAAACTAATGCTCCCTTAGTCAACAGCACATAATGAGTAAGATAATTTATAATCTAAAAATAGTATTTAATAAAACGACAGTGTTGTAATAAAGTAAATAATTAACAAAATAAAATGGTCAATGTTTTTATTGTTTGACAATAGTCTAGCCAGTCACGTTCCATAGCGTCGACACAATTAACAAACATCGATAAGGAGCATTCCATACAGGGATTTTTAACCGAATCAAGATTAAAAATGTTTTATTAATGTTTTATTATTGTTTTAATTTACGTATCAATATTATAATCATTGAAATAAAAATCTAGAATTTTCCAAAACAAGTTTTGAAAAGCGTATAAGAATTTTATAATGTTAAATTGTATATGCTTCATATCATATTGTAAGCATTAATGGAACGCGTGGAATGAGAATGACAGTATTGGCATTAGATATTGAGTGTAGCAAGTTAAAAAAAACTTTACAGAACGATTTTTTTAATATATAATAAAACACATTACATTAAAAGTAAAAAAATGCAATACTAAACTACTGCTCTGTCTTTACTCAAATATCTTATCGAATATCTTCTATTTATTTACATATTTAAATAACAATATCTAATGATACTGGTCACTATATTATTTATCTGTGTCAAATTTCGAAATATGAATTTTAGCGGTGTTGTTTGTTTTGTTTTGGTAAAAATATTAATTTTCATTGTTTATTTTATTTATTCTTTTATTCTGGTTTTCACAAAATGTCTAGTTGCAAATTATCGGTCCTGTTCTATCGAAATGAGGTAAGATGTTCTATGTTTTTGAAATGTGTAAAATGTTAGGACTTTGCTGAAACATCATTCAATGAACATGAAATTGAGCAAGCTCGATTTTCAATCATCCGACATGATTGAAAATCGCAAAATTTTACTATGATGTTACGAGACACTTGATAATTAAGAGAAATCTTTACCATCAATTGCATGACGTTTAGTTAGCAAAATTAAGTTAGGTATTGAAGCTTTTAGAATTCTACATATCGCTTTTTAGCTCGCTTTTTCGTCAATTGCTAACGATTATGCTAGATAAGCATGCTTTTCAGCTGAGCCTGTTATAGTTGATCATGCTTTTTTATCCAGTTTTGCCTATATACAGATTTTCACTACTTTGTATCCACCAACTTATTCCCGTGGCTTTGCTCCTGTGGCATTGCTTTTTCTGCGCCTATGCTATGGCGATGGCGCACAGCTTTATGGCAGTGAAGGATCTCTACTGTCCGGGATTAAATGAACCTCTTAATATTACCTTTATAGTTAGGGTAGGGAGCTTTATTGCTTCACCGTCGACCACATCATCGCATAGAATTTTTTTTTTCTATCATCAGGTGAAATAGTGTGAGCATCAAGATGGCGGGATCAAGTCCCCAATTTAAAATATATCACATTAAAGTGTTTGTACTACATATGTACTATTTGTACCCTGAACAGGACATTTGTACCTCTAACGGTAAAGGAAGTGGTCCCGCCACTTTGACGTCAATGTGGCGGGACCTTATGGCAGCGCTACTCAGAGGCAGGTAATTCACAGCCGAAGACTTAGTACTACATATGTACAGCTATATACTCAATTTTCAATATAATTGTAAGTGCCAAATTAAAGTTATGTGATAAAAACATTGGTCCCGCCAATTTGATGATTCATGTCATCGCTGAATTCATATGAAAATCGTTAGAGCTCGTGGAAAATCAGATGTGGAAACTTAGTACGTCCTAAGTACATGAACGTGTGTAATTTTCATATTCATAACTTATTATCGTTATAATTGGAGTTAGATCAATATGTATAAAATAATTATGAAAACCAGTTTGGGTTGTTTCATTTCTGCATAGAAGTGTCCATTTCAATAACAACGCTGAATGATAGATAACTTTTAATGTACTTAAGTTATGAATATGAAAATTACACACGTTCATGTACTTAGGACGTACTAAGTTTCCACATCTGATTTTCCACGAGCTCTAACGATTTTCATATGAATTTAGTGATAACATGAATCATCAAATTGGCGGGACCAAAGTTTTTATCACATAACTTTAATTTTGCACTTACAATTATATTGAAAATTGTGTATATAGCTGTACATATGTAGTACTAAGTCTTCGGATGTGAATTACCTGCCTCTGAGTAGCGCTGCCAGAAGGTCCCGCCACATTGACGTCAAAGTGGCGGGACCAGGGACGTATTGATATACTTCCTTTACCGTTAAAGGTACAAATGTCTTGTTCAGGGTACAAATAGTACATATGTAGTACAAACACTTTAATGTGATACATTTTAAATTGGGGACTTGATCCCGCCATCTTGATGCTCACGAAATAGTGGTCAAGCGCGAGCCTATCTACACTAAAAAAACCGGTCAAGTGCGAGTCTGACTCGCGCATAGAGGGTCAACAGCTACATGCACCAAAATTAATAGGTAACATTACTAACGTTCATAAACAATGAAAGCACCGAACATTGCTATTACGAAGGGACAAAATTAACTTTGCCGTTCGAAAACTGTTGGCCCCATATATGTAGATCAATATACAAAATGTTTTGTTTTGTATATTTATCTATCGAAGTACATTTGATAAGTTGGTCGACTCTTACTCGTAGACTTGTAAAGCCTACTGACCTGTGATAGTTTTCCTTTTAATTTATACACATTTATATCCGTTATAAACTACAGTACTGCCGTGATTTTTTTCACATATCCAAATTTAACCATTTAGCTGGCAGGGGGTGGGACACTTGACTCTCTCAAAAATTTGCCATTTAAGGCTTAATATTACGCAAACGAATCCCTGAATCGAAAAATGGTTTTTACAGACCCGTAATATTTTTTAACGATAAAAATTACATCCCCACTTTACGTGTGCAGGAGGTACCCTAAAAAAACTTATTTTCATGGTTTTATTTTACCACTTTGTCGGCGTGATTAATATGTATATCCATGCCAAATTATTTAATAAATTGTTTATTTTGTACATTTACATTAAAATAATTCGCCGAGAAGCCGCACCTGTTTTTCCTAACGGAGACGAAGATAACAACCCCGTCGGACGTGGCGTACCTCAACTACCCGGGTTACTCTCTTGAACACAAGTTCAAGAAGCAAGCTGGGGTCTGTGTGTACGTCCGCGATGACATTTGTTGTCGTCGTCTCCGTTGCTTTGAGAAATCGGGGTTTTCTGCCATATGGCTACTTGTGGACACTGGCGTGGAGAAATCTCTCTACATCGGCGTCTATCGATCGCACACCGGTGACCAGGAGACGACAGCGCTTTTTAATTTCCTCGTGGAGTCGGCTGACATGGCCCAGCAACGGTACCCAACAGCGAAGCTTAATTTTCTGGGGGACTTTAACGCCCAACATAAAGAGTGGTTGTACCCGTACCGGAAAACTGACCATGCCGGGTTGGAGGCGCGCAAGTTTTCTCTATCGCTAGATCTAACCCAGCTGGTGAATGTGGCAACGCGGGTACCGGATGTTGACGGCCATACACCCAATTGCTTAGACCTTCTGCTGACAACTGATCCGGACAGTCATTCGGTGTCGGTCTCAGCCCCGCTGGGAACGTCTGACCACTGTCTGGTGAAATCCGTGTCGACTTGCTCTCCTCCAGATGACAGTCCTAGAGGCACGAGACGAGTATGGCGATACGAGTCAGCAGATTGGGACGAGATGCGGCACTTTTTTGCGTCTTATCCTTGGCGGCATGTGTGCTTCTCCTCGGGTGACCCCTCGAGCTGTGCAGACGCGGTTGGGGATGTGATTCGACAGGGAATGGAGTATTTCATTCCATTCTCCGACATTCCGCTCGGTCACAAATCCCGACCTTGGTATAATGCAGAATGCGCCCACGCAGTGGCCCGAAAAGAGTCTGCCTACAAAGCTTGGGTCGGGGCCCGCGCCCGCAAACTTAGAGCACGTATGGTTCGCGCCTTTAATTCTGCCGCCAAGTTCTGCAAGCGGGTTCTGCGTCGGGCACGTTTTGACCATATTGGACGTATTGGGGCCAAGCTGGCATCACACCCTCCGGGTAGTAAACAGTTTTGGTCCCTGTCTAAAGCGGTTGAAACGAATTTCTGTCGTCCCACATTACCTCCAATGCTGAAACCTGATGGGTCGCTGGCTCACTCTGCGAGTGAGAAAGCAAATTTATTTGCATCTCTCTTTGCTAGCAATTCACGTCTGGACGCTGGCTCCAAGCAACCACCTACTCTACCTCATTGTGACTCTTCGATGCCGGAGATCGCTGTGCACACTAAAGAGGTCCGGAGAGTATTGTGCAGTCTAGACGTGAACAAGGCCAGCGGGCTTGGCAGCATTCCAGCGAGAGTGCTGAGGCAGTGTGCGCCTGAACTGTCTCCTGTTTTGACACGCTTGTTCCGCCTCTCTCTTGTAAAAGGAATGGTGCCGAAATCCTGGAAGCTTGCAAATGTGCAACCAGTGCCCAAAAAAGGCAACCGTGCAGACCCTGCCCATTACCGTCCGATCGCCATTACCTCCATTTTGTCCAAAGTTATGGAAAGGGTACTCAACAGTAAGTTGCTGACGTACCTTGAAGACAATAATCTCCTCAGTGACCGTCAGTATGGCTTTCGCCGGGGACGGTCAACTGGCGATCTTCTTGTGTATGTCACGCACTGCTGGGGCGAAGCCATCGAGAGACACGGCGAAGCACTTGCTGTGTCGCTTGATATCTCGAAGGCCTTTGACAGGGTCTGGCACGCGAGTCTACTCAGTAAGCTTCCTGCGTATGGCATCCCCGCTGGTTTTTGTAGCTGGATATCAGACTTCCTCAGTGAACGGTCGATCCGAGTAGTCATTGACGGCTGTTCTTCTGACCTTATGGCTATTGATGCCGGTGTTCCTCAGGGGTCTGTTCTCTCTGCAACTCTTTTCCTGCTGCACATCAATGACCTACTTCTGCCTGGTATTGTTGGGTACGCAGATAACAGTACTGTTTCAGAGAGATACCTGTCCAGCGCAAAAACCAGCGTGGATGAAGTTCGTTCCTTGAGAGAGGCTATGGTGGAGCGGACAGATTTGACCTTAAGCCTTGTCTCCCAGTGGGGTGATGACAATCTGGTCTCCTTTAACGCCACCAAAACACAGGCGTGTCTTTTTACCGCTAAAAGGAGTCTTTTCGATCATACTCCTACTTTTCGGGGTGCGTCTGTTCCTGTGACTGATCGGCTCGAGCTCCTAGGCATGGAGTTGACATCCAATCTCAACTTCGGCGCCTCCATTGAGTACAAAGCCCAAATTGCGGCCAAAAAACTGGGCATCCTGAATAGAGTGAAGCGATACTTTACGCAGCGACAGCTTTTAACCCTTTACAAAGCGCAAGTCCGATCCTGCATGGAGTATTGCAGCCACCTTTGGGATGGCTCAGCTAAGTATCAGCTTGCCGCGCTTGACTCAGTGGAACGCAGAGCCAAGAGGCTCATTGGCGACGTAGAATTGGCGGATGCCAAGCTACATAGCTTGGCTCATCGCCGCAAGGTTGCCTGCTTGTCGGTCTTCTACAGACTGTACTTCGGTGAGTGTGCTCAAGAACTCCACGACCTCATCCCACCAGCCCCCTTCTACCATCGGACATCTAGACGCACTGCAAGTTACCATCCTTACCTTGTTGCCATTCCACCAATTCGCACTAAGCGCTTCCAGACATCCTTCATAATGCGCACAGCGAATGAATGGAACTCACTACCTGCGTCTGTGTTTCCGAACGCCTACAACCCGAATCTCTTCAAAGTTAGAGTGAACAGGCTTCTTCTGGGTAAACTCACTCCATCGTCGACTCTGTCTCTGTCACCTCTGACCTAGACTAGAGTCAAGAGCAAACCCATCACAAATAAAAAAAAAAAAAAAAAAAGTTCAATGCACAGGATTTTAAAATAATAAATATTGTACAGAGAGACAAAAACAAGGGCGAACTGCTGCCTCCTAAACTAGACCAGGACACAGGCCGTGTTTTAGGTGCCAATGTTCCTCCGGAAATAATCATACAACATAGACAATCATGCAAGTACCTACACAAGTACCTACACATGCAAGTACCTTCGGAGGCTGAGTCACCCGCGTCCGTAGGAGAGTTACCCCTATTGTTGTTACCCTACACGTGGTCCCCGGGTGGTGCTAATCAGGTGACACAAACTGGTGGTAGGCTTCGGCCGAAGGCTTGTGACCACCCACCGGACAAAGACGTACCGCCAAGTGGCCTAGCCGCGTTCCGGTACGATGCTCGGTGTAGCCACTAGAGGAGTTGGGTCGAGATAGTTGTTCCACTACATGCTGACCAGCCTGACTCGCGCTGTTTTGGGCGTATCGGGAGACTAGTTGCGGAGGGTAGTGGGATCCGAGGCACGGTGCGCCGCTGGCCGACCGCAGGTAGTTGGGGGCCCAAGTATTGTACCAGCCACTCACACAGCTGCCCCACCAACTGTCGAAAAATCCCGGAATGCACCATCGTGCTGGTTGGCGACCAGATGGGAGGGCCCGATGGATATCTCCGGGGGGGCTCGAGCGTCCCCGCAGTCTCCGGACTAGTGCCCCAAAGATGGCGTCCTTATAGTGCGTGTCTGTGGGTTAGTAGCGTGGAACCTCATCTCACTTCCTTCTCCTCTCCTTTCACTCTTACAAATGGCAAGAAATAAAAAGAAAACTGGAGTAAAACAGTGGCTGCTCCCCCTCCCACACAAAGTGCACCTCACTAATATTAGAGGTCTGCACTCCAATCTCACCTCAGTCCACCATCATCTGGAGACTGAAAAGTCAGCACTGTTTTTCCTTGCGGAGACGCCGATAGGAAGTCCGTCAGACGTGTCGTTCTTATCCTACCCAGGGTTTACCCTGGAGCACAATTTCAAACCACGCGCGGGTGTATGCATGTATGCCCGAGACGACACTTGCTATCGGCGACCCCTTAACCTTAGAGACTCCAGGTTCTCAGTGCTGTGGGCTCTGTTGGACACAGGGCTGGATAAGATTATCTACGTCTGTGTCTACCGGTTGCACAGCGGAGATCAGGAGACAACCAGGCTCATAGAGTACCTCAGTGAGGCGGCTGATGCGGCACAGCAGCATTACCCTTCCGCCCAATTAGTGCTACTGGGGACTTTAATGCCCACCACCAGGAGTGGCTCTTCCCATACCAGTGCACTGATCATGCTGGACGAGAGACGCGCAAGCTTGCGCTAGCGCTACATCTCACCCAGCTGGTCCAGGGGGCAACAAGGGTGCCAGATGTTGATTCGCACACAAATAATTGCTTGGACCTTCTGCTGACAACAGATCCAGACCGATACTCAGTTTCGATATCTTCACCTTTGGGTAGTTCCGAACACTGTCTGGTGAAGTCTGTATCCGTCTACTCCCCGCCCGATCCCAGCCCAAGAGGCTACCGGCGGGTATGGCGGTACATGTCAGCAGATTGGAAAGGGATGCGATCTTTTTTCGCATGCTATCCTTGGCAGCCCACTTGCTTCTCTTCGGACGATCCATCGTCATGCGCTGACGCCGTGACTGATGTGTTGCGTCGGGGGATGGAGTACTATATTCCATTTTCTGACGTAACAATGTCGAACGTCGACAGACCATGGTTTGGAGCCGAGTGTAACCACGCCAACGCGGTTAAACACAAGGCCTACCAGGAATGGGTCGAGTGAGTCAGAAGAAGAGAGCCTTCAACAGGGCTGCCAAGTCCTGCAAAAAGGTGATGCGACGAGCACGGTTTGACCACATTAGCAGAATCGGGAACAAACTTGCTTCATACCCAGCGGGTAGCAAAGCGTTTTGGTCCCTGGCTAAGTCGGTCGAATCAAATTTCTGTCGCCCCTCACTACCACCACTGCTGAAACCTGACGGGTCATTAGCCCATTCCGCTGAGGAGAAGGTAAACTTGTTTGCCTCCCTTTTTGCGGAATCTTCGCATCTGAATTCTGATGGCGCGCAGCCTCCTCCTTCTCCTGTTGGTTGTGTGACGAGTATGTCGGACATTCGCATCCATCAAAAGGACGTCCGTAGGGTGCTGCGTAGCCTTGATGTGAACAAAGCGAGTGGCCCCGACGGTATACCAGCAATTGTACTTAAAACCTGTGCGTCTGAATTGTCTCCGATCTTGACACGCCTATATCACCTATCGATAGAGACTGGAAAAGTGCCGAAGGCTTGGAAATAAGCCAACGTACAGCCCAAGCCCTAGAAGGGCAGTCGAGCTGACCCTGCCAACTACAGACCTATATCTGTAACGTCCATCTTCTGTAAGAGTATGGAACGTGTGCTCAACGGGAAGCTCCTGGCATACCTAGAAGCAAACGACATCCTCAGTGACCGCCAATACGGCTTCCGCCGAAATCGATCCACTGGGGATCTTCTAGCGTATGCCATTCACATCTGGAGTGAGGCCATCGAGAGACACGGGGAAGCGCTAGCCGTCTCCCTCGACACTCGAAGGCTTTCGACAGGGTCTGGCACGAAAGCCTCATTGGTAAGCTTCCTTCCTTCGGTCTGCCTAGTGGTCTGTGTGATTGGATTGCGGACTTCCTGAGGGATCGATCCATCCGAGTGGTTATCGACGGCTGCTCGTCCGGCAATATTATTCTTGCTGCACATTAATGATCTGCTAAAACCCGGAACCTTTCGGTACGCAGACGACAGCACTGTTTCTGAGAGATACGTGTCCGACGCACGGGCTACTGGGCCTCAGATTCGGTCTCTCCGGGAGGCCATGGTTGAACGCTTGAACTTATCCTTGGAGGCAGTCTCCGAATGGGCCGATGCCAATCTGGTCAAGTTCAATGCCGCAAAAACACAGGCGTGTCTCTTCTCCGCGAAAAAGAGCCAATTTCACCCGGCTCCTTCTTTCCGAGGTGTAACCATACCGATAACGGACCATCTTGAGCTTCTTGGCGTAACGTTGACATCGACACTTAATTTTGGCCCATACATTGAGGTAAAGGCTCAACTGGCTGCCAAAAAGTTGGGGATCCTTGCGAAGGTGAGACGGTACTTCACGCCGGAACAGCTGCTTAAGTTGTATCAAGCGCAAGTTCGATCTTGCATGGAGTACTGCTCTCTCCTCTGGGATGGATCTGCCAAATACCAGCTTGATGCACTTGAGTCGATTGACAGACGGGCCAAAAGGCATATTGGCAACGATGCACTGGTCGCCTCAAAGCTCCAGAGCCTCGAACATCGTCGCCGATTTGCCAGCCTGTCGGTTTTTTATCGGTTATACTTCGGGGAGTGTGCGACGTAACTGCACAATTTGATTCCGCCTAGCCCTTTCCATCATCCGATTACAAGACGTACGGCCATGCGCCATCGGTACATGGACATCCCTCCCATACGAACAAAGCGTTTTGCTAATACTTTCATTGTGCGCACAGCTAAGGAGTGGCACTCCCTTCCGGAGTCTTTGTTCCCTGATAGCTACAACCTTGGGGTCTTTAAGTCAAGATTGAATACGTTTCTTCTAGGCAAGCGTGCTTCACCGTAGACCACATCATCGCTTAACATCAGGCGAGATAGTGGTCAAACGCGAGACTAAAAATTATAAAAAAAAAACGTTATAAACATTAACGATACAATTGAGTAATACATAGAATATTAATTAGAACGATAAATTTAATACCACATTGGATATTAAAGTGAATATGTACAACACTAGCTGTTGTTAACACCACCCCACAGGACCCGTTTCCGGGATTAAAATATAGCCTATGTCACTCAGGAATAATGTAGATTTCTATTGGTGAAAGAATTTTTTAAATCGGTCCGGTAGTTTCGGAGCCTATTCGGTCCAAACAAACAAAAAAATATTTCCTCTTTAAAATATTGGTATAGATTAAATTGAATAAATTGAAATTAATTAGAATACTACATTGAAAATTAAATGAATAATACATTGAAATTTATTTTTTTAATTTTTCACGGATAATCCATTCATATGCACAAATTTATTCATTTCGATTCTAAGTTATGATAGCAATAAGATTCTTAGTCTCATCATACGTAAACTTCTGCAACCACAAGGTAAGAAGGACTTTGACTTTATGCTTAGTCAGGGGATATATTGAGATAGCTTTATTAACTTTGTTGTAGAGCTAGTTGCCACAAACTGACGGCCGGCGAAGCTGGATCGGCATTGGACTATATCGCAGGAAAGCCTTTGCGTCTTTTTAGCCTTTCGGGATCCAGGTGCAACAAAGAGTGTTTCCTTAGCACAGCGCGAAGCACAAAGAGCTGTCTCACGGTACAATACTTCAGCTTCCGAGTAGAGTAACTAGCTTTACCTTCAAGATCGCCTTCTGCGCTCTTTCCACTTTAAATATGGAAGTTTTGTGCGTTCCATCCCAAATTGGGACACAATATAGTACAATCGACTGGCAAAGGCACTGATAAACTAGCTTGGCAGTGTCAGGATCAGCAGAGTGTCTAAGTTCTTTAAATATATAAATTAATTTTCTGATCCGTGTGCAGAGGACTTCGATATACGATTGCTAGCTTAGTTTACAGTCAATGTGAACTTCTAAACATTTAATGTCAGGAACTATGGTTCCTGACATTAAATGTTTAGAAGTTCACAGTCTATGGACATAGATCGACAGTTGCAATTTTGGTCGTCACCCGAGCAAATATGCGCTTTAATTTGTTCTGATTCCTGTAGTGGACATGATGTATTAGGTAGGGAAAATCTAATGACTTTTGTTTTTAATACGTTGAGGCTTAGTAGGTTTTCTGAGAGCCATTCCATTACGAAGCGAAGTGATTGTTCCGCTCTTTTCCTTGCTCTATCCTAGTCAGTGTCCTGAACTACCAACGTAGTGTCATCGGCAATGTTAACTTCGGCTCCGTAATTAAAATTGTTTTTAAATTATCTAAATCGTTTTCAAGTGTGAATAAGTAGTGCAATAGCATCAGTGTATTCCAATAAACAAGTGACAGTGTTAGCAAACAATCCTGTCAGTGAATACTAGTGATATAACTTAAATTATAAAATAGTGTAAACATTGTGTACACAAATGTAAAACACAATAATCTTTGTATAAATCAGGATTTAAAACAAACAGTACTAAAACCTAGTGACTAATGACAGTGCATATTTGATCGTTTTACATTAAAAACACTTAAAAAGCAACAAAAACACATTTTTCAAATCGCGGTCACTGTTACAATAACAAGAAAAAAAAACGGTCACATTAAAATTCAAAAATATCGAAAATAAAAACAGAACACTATTTTCGTCAAGGAATTAATTGATCGTTTGGCTAAGCTGTCTAAAGGTGGGTCTCTTTTTGAGAGTCGGGGTGCACGCTCGAGGCCCGAGTTCAAACCCAGCCCAAGCAAAAGTTCTTTTTCTATTATTTCTTGATCTTTATCAGCACAAAAAAAATGGAATTCTTAGAAAACATTACGTTTCGGATGAGAAAACGTGCTACATCACTTTCAAACGACACAATAAACGAAAGTACGTATAATAATTCGGTGAACTCACCGCTAGATGGCACATCTAGTAGCCTACCTCCTAATATATCCGATGATGAAAGCGAAGAAGAAATCTTGCAGCTTAAAAATGAACTACAAAAAGTTAATCTACAACTAAGCGCAGCTCACGAAGAAATTAATAACTTATCATTAGAAAACATGAAGTTAAAACAAGAAATAAAACATTTAGATACAAAGCACAAGATAATGAAACAAGTTACAAGTAAATTAACATCTGAGACAACCGTTACCCCAAAGAAAAAAGCAAAAAAAAATCTGGCAAAATCATGTGCAAATGTTCCTACTACTCCTCCAGAAATTGACATTCTTTCACAGACACCAGCAGCTAAGGAAAAGGTCTCTGTACAAAATAGACACACTGAGGCACTTCAATCCCAAGAAACAGAACCAGAGTCCATCAAGTCTAATAACACCAAACATAAGCTATGTATTGTGAGTGAAAATAAAAATAACAAGATTTTATCTATAGCCGAGAATTCATTTCAAAACTGTGAAATTTGTCATTATGTTTCCCCGAATTGTGGCACGGAGCAGCTTATCAACAACTTGGAGAAGAAATTAATAGAATATACATTTAACGATTTCTGCATTATTCTAATTGGAGAAAAAGACTTCTATAAAACTGAAAACTATGTGGACATAATAATAAAACTGAGAGAAAAATTGCAGAAAATACAGCACACGAATATCATAATATGTGTTCCTACTTTCAAATTAAGTGATAATTCAACATTGTTCAACTGGCGAATAGAGACCTTTAATAATCTACTTCATTTAGACTTGCAGACGTATAACTATGCAATGGCGTTTGACTCAAATTTAGACTTGTGTTACGATTTTACAATGTTCTCTAAGTTTAGTAGGAAAATAAACGATCGTGGTATGCGAAATGTGTTTTATAATCTGTCGGTAACTATAGCTGATTATAATTCATTTTCTCAACAAGAAAATATAGCTGACAACCAAACAAGCATATCGTCTCCACGATGCGATTTTTTTCTCTAATCATATAAATATATTGCATCAAAATATTGCCGGTCTCTTAAGCAAGTCCGACTTATTGGTTATTTGTTTGCAGGAATTGTTAAGTAAACAAATTGATTTAGATGTTATATGTATTACCGAACATTTCATAATGTCTGGCCAAGAGAAACTTTTACATATACCAAATTATAAGCTAGCGGCATGTTATGCTAGACAAAACATTAAGCGCGGTGGAGCCTGTATCTTAGTTAAAAAAGGCATCGAATATAAAGAACTGCCTGACATTGTGAGACATTCGATATCGGGCATTATAGAATGTTGCGCAATTGAATTACCTTCTCAAAAACTTACAATTCTTTGTGTGTATAGACCACCAAAAATCACTAATCTACACCAATTCTATGAAAACCTAGACATAATACTTAAAAAGATTTCTAAACCCAGCAAAAAAATTATTATGTGCGGCGATTTTAACATAGATATTCTGAAAAAGAACAGAATTAGCATGGATTTTGAATATTTTCTTATGAACTACGATTTAAAGCTAGAAATAAATAGACCGACCAGATTTCAAAGTAAAACTTGCTTAGATAATTTTGCGCACAATACGAAACAAAGCGGCCAAAGTGAAATAATAGACTTCGGATTATCCGATCATACGGCCCAAATATTTACAATGAAAGTTAGTAAGTTCAGTCAAGTTAAAACATGGAAGACATCAAGACGAGACATATCTGAAGAAAATTTAATTATCTTTAGAAATCATCTCCAAAACTTATCGTTTTCAGATATATATAGCACAGAGGATCCAAATGAAGCATATGATAACTTTTTAGAAATATTTCAACTCCTTTATGAACTATGCTTCCCCTTCAAAACAGTCATATTAAGATCTGAAAAAAAGATCAAATGGGTATCTAGAGGTATTAGAATTTGCAGCAAAAAACAACGCCAATTACTCTGGAAACAAAGACTTAATCCTACTAGAGAAAATAAAACGACATTTAAAGAGTACTCAACAAAATTTAAAAAAATTATCAAACTGACCCAGAAAGCACAGAACAACTTTCTAATTAAAAATTCCAAAAATAAATCTAAAACATCCTGGCAAATAATAAATAATACAAAATCTATAAGTGAACCCATAACAAGAATAAAAAAACATGATTTAATATTAACTGACCCTAATGATATTGCTCAATCATTCAACGATTTCTTTATTGATCAGATCTCAGATCCACCCCTGGACACAACTAAAGATACGCTAAGAATAACGTATAACCCTCATTCTATTTTTATGGCTCCAGTTGTCCCTCAAGACATTATAAGGGTGATCAAATCTTTAAAGAACAAGAAGAGCTATGGATATGACGGTATTTCTACAAACGTTATAAAATTTGTGTGTTCTACAATAGCTAACCCTCTAAGTCACATTATTAACTCAAGCATATCCGTTGGAACATTCCCCGATAGTCTTAAAACCACAATAGTTAAACCACTCCATAAGAAGAACAACAAAGAAGACATGGCTAACTATAGACCAATAGCTTTAATCCCCGTATTTTCCAAAATAATCGAAAAAGTAATTTATGAGTCATTTTATTCATTTCTGTCAAAATATTATATATTATGTGAGGAACAAAAAGGTTTTCGTAAAAATAAAAATATAAATATGGCCATATACGATTTAATAAATAAAATAATGGTTAATGTGGATAAAAAAATACCAATTTGTGCCATTTTTACCGATATGACCAAAGCTTTTGATTACGTGAACCATGAAACGCTTTTGGTCAAACTTGATGCTTACGGTATACGAGGGAATGCCCTACGACTAATAAAATCATATCTAAGTGGACGTCTTCAGTATACAGAAATCTCTAAAATATGCATCAAATCAAAACGTGAGGTCAAATATTTATCTGGTCCTAGGGCAATTAAATATGGCGTTCCGCAGGGTAGCGTTCTTGGGCCATTATTATTCTTATTATATATAAATGATCTACCCCGACACATCCCATATCCTTGTGTGTTATTTGCCGATGACAGTACAATCCTAATAGACTGCCTCAATAAAGAGCTTTACGAAAATGAAATAAATAATTCTCTGAAATTAATAATAAACTGGCTCAACGACAATAATCTAATCATAAACCTCAATAAAACAAATATAATGCATTTTCATCAAAAAATTCTTCCTTTAAACCTAAAAATTAATTATAAAGGACAAACTATTAATAGTGTTAGCGTGGCTAAATTCTTGGGTATATTGATTGACAGTCAATTAACTTGGAAACCGCAGGCTGAAGAAGTTTGCAAAAGATTAAGCACGTCTGCGTATGCTCTCTACAATCTGTCCAAGAAAGTTAACGTTGACACATTAATGGTAGCATATCACGGTTTGGTGGTCTCTGTTCTAAGATTTGGTGTAGTATTCTGGGGTAATTGTTCCGAAAGGGAATCTATATTTAAAGCCCAAAAACGGTGCATAAGATCCATTTTTAATCTCAAGATTACAGATAGTTGCATTCCTTTTTTCAAGAAACACAAAATACTAACATTTCCTAGTTTATACATTCTCGAAGTAGCTATATTCGTTAAAACTAACAAGCATCTATTCCCTACATTTAATGATACAAGGATGCGAACTAATGTCATGAGATCAAAATATCAGAGTCTATTGTGTACTGGTAGATATAACACTGCATTGCTTAAAAAAAACATTATTGGTATGGCTCCTATTATATTTAACAAATTGCCAAATTGTATTAAGGATCAGCCATTTATAAAATTCAAGAAACTCCTATCGACGTTGCTGATAGAGAAATGTTATTACTCTGTTACCGATTTTATAAATGATGAATTGTAATATTTGTTTCACTTTATCTTATTTATTATGTAAATTATTTAGACTTAGCTGATTCATGATCTCATTTTGAATTTAAGTACTAATTAATTTAATTTTAGTTTCTTAATTATCTGTAAGTTAACCACTATATTTTTGTATGCCAACAGGCAGAATGTACTGGGAATATATTTGAAACTAACACCATTATTGTAATACCTGCATTCTATACAAATAAAGAAATTATTATTATTATTATATAGAGTTCTTTACTTTTCTTCTCTTTTAAGAGAGTATACGATCTTACACACGGGCCATGACCAAGTGTGTGAGGGGAAAATTAAATTGAAAAGGTGGATGATAATGTAGAGGAAGTCAGGAACTTCCGGGTTATGCGACAAGTATTGAGAATGGTGGCTTTTTGGAGCATATATAGTGTGTGAGAAGGCATGTGTAGAGTGTCAAGACTTTGCGTGAGAGCTTTTGGTATTACACCGGTAGATGAAAGTACTATAGGGACTATGTGGACGGTTTGTACTTTCCACTGGGTTTTAATTTCAATGGCGAGTTCTTGGTACTTACTGAGTTTTTCGGATATTGTTGATTGGATGTTGTGTGAATTAGGTATAGCGATATCGATTAGGTACACAGATTATTTACTTTGTCGTGTACAGTGATGTCAGGTCTATTATAATGAATAGTTTTGTCTGTAATTATTGTTCTGTCCCAATAAATTTTCTGATTTCTGTTTTCTAGAATTATTTCAGGTTTATATTTATAATATGGAATCATCTCACCTATAAGATTATATTTGTGTGCTAAGTGTTGGTGTATAATGGCGGCAACTTGGTCATGCCGATGTTTATAATCTGTCTGTGCGAGAGATTTACAGGCCCCTGTTATGTGTTGTACCGTCTCAGAGGCACTGTAGCAATGTCTGCATGTGTCAGTCGGTTGATTAGAATCTTTAATTATGTACTTTCTATAATTACGTGTTGCAATTACTTGATCCTGGATCGCGAGCATGAAACCTTCAGTTTCGGGAAACAATTCACCTCGTTTGAGCCATTCGTTCGACTTTAATTTATCGACGTGTGGCTGGCTCAGGGTAGCTCGGTGTCTTCCGTGTAAAGCTTTTCCAGCCCATGCTGCAATTTTTTGCTGTATGCTTATAATAGTTTCATTAATTTGAGTGTTTTTATTTTGCAAGTTGAGTGGTGTAAGTTTTTTATCTGCTTCTGTTACATTTTTATGTAGTGGTGAATGTTCTGATTTGTTATGGAAGTAAGACCTGAGTGAAAGTATCTGTTTGTTGTGTAAATTGTGTATGTCAATCAATCCTCTTCCTCCTTCTTGGCGTGGTAGAGTAAGTCGCTGTATGCATGATTTCGGGTGGTGTTTTCTATGTTTGGTAAGGAGAGTATTGATTGTTCTTTGTAGTTTTTTTATATCGGTTTTTGACCATCGTATAATTCCGAAAGAGTATGTAAGGATGGGTATTGCGAATGTGTTGATAGCTTTAATTGTGTTTCTGGAGTTTAGATTACTTTTTAAGATTAGGTTAAGACGATGTGTAAACTTTTTGAGCAGTTCTTGTTTTGTTATCTTTTGTTCTATCTGTCTGGATTGTTTGAAACCTAGATATTTGTATGTAGTTTGTTCATCCATAGGCTCAATAATTTTACCTGACTCGAGTGTGTAGCTGTTATTTTGAGTTTTTCCTTTAACTATTGACAAAATTTTGCATTTATCTACCCCGAATTGCATACTAATATCATTTGAAAATTTTTGTGTTGTATCTGCTAAATGAAAAAGGGAGTTTTTATCTGCTGCGTACAGTTTTATGTCATCCATATACATAAGGTGTGTTAAGGTGAATTGGGTGTTACCGCTTGTCAAGGTAAATCCTGTGTTCGCTTTATCTAAGAGGTGTGAGAGAGGATTGAGAGCCATGCAAAACCATAAAGGACTTAGGGCATCGCCTTGAAATATTCCACGTTTTATTTGAATAGGTTCAGTTGCTAAAGCCATGGAGGCTTGATTTATTTTGAGTACAGTTTGCCAATTTTGCATGGTAGATTCTAAGAACGATCTGAGTGTGGGGTGGATTTTGTAGATATATAGGACATGCAACAACCAGCTATGCGGGACTGAATCAAATGCCTTCTGGTAATCGATGAACATAGTATGAATATCTTGTTTGTTTTTAACTGCGCTGTTCATAGCAATCGCATCAATCGTGAGCTGTTCCTTACATCCTTGGCTGTTTTTACGACATCCCTTCTGTTGCTCTGCAAGTATGTCATTTTTATTTAAGTGTTCGTAAATTACTTCACTTACACAGGCTGTAAGGATTTTATAGAGCGTTTGTAAGCAGGTGATTGGTCGGTATTTGGCTGGGTTTGTGGTATCATTCATGTCCTTAGGTATCATGTATGTGACTCCCTGTGTTATGTATGTTGGGACCAAATATGGTGATTTAATGAAGGTGTTTAGGTGATTAAATATGAATGGATGTATGCTAGTGAATCTCTTATACCAGTAGTTGTGAATATTGTCTGTGCCTGGCGTCTTCCAGTTGTGAGAGCGTCTGATGACGTCTATAAATGTGTTTATTGGAATGAGTTCAAAGTCCATTTCAGGGATTTCTGGTGTTGCGTCATTGATCCAGTTAGCATGATTATTGTGGAATACTGGGTTTGCCCATATGTTTGCCCAAAATTCCCGTAATGCTTCGGGGGAAGGTGTTTCTAGCGATTGGCTGGTGGTGTCTCTATTATTAGATGAAAGATTTCTATAAAATATTCTTTCGTTGTTAATAAATTTTGTGTTTTGAACTTTGCGGTTCGTGCAAGTAATGTATCTTTTAAGTCTACTAGATGCTGCGCTTAACTTTTGTTTTAAGGTGTCCAAAAAGTGTTCTAACAGTGTATTGGTATTCTCGTGTTGCGCGTGTAGTTGGTATTTTATTTTTATTTGTTCTACTGCAGCTATTAACTTTTGGCTTCTGCTGCCATTAATGTATTGCGTCAGTCTACCTATGTTTGCTCTTAAACTTTTGATTTTCTTTTCTAATCTAATTTGCCACTTTGGTTGTCTCGGTTTATATGTGCCGCGTTCATTTTGTGTAGATACTGATATTTTGGCTCCGTTGTATTTAGCTGCCGTCCATGCTGCACAATAAATTATTGTCTGCAGTTCGATGAATTCGGTTTCGACATTTACGTGCTTAGGCAGTATGACATTATTTATATATGTGACTATGGCAGAAAACTTCCTAGATGTCTTCTGTTTGGGAATGTAAGGCCTAGTAGTGGGATCTGTGCCAGTAAAATTTTGTTGAGCTTCTTGAAATAGGGCTTCGATTTCAGGGATGACAGTGTTACCATTTGTTTGCGCAGGTTCAAAGTTACCAATTTCTATGTTGTTCAAGAAATTGTCATCGTCTGTATTTACGAGTATTTGAGAAACAAGGTCAGAATCTACGCTGGTATTTGTAAATACATCCGTTGTAAGGGTATTTCTGGGCGTGTCAGTAAAGTTAGTAATGTTTTCAGCAGATTCGGAGTCATTTTGCGATTGTATATTAACTAAATCATTATAATCAATATTCTGAATGTTGCTATTTTTATTCCTGAATTCTGCAGCTACCTGGTTTTTAATTTCTGCTAATCTGTTGCTGTCTATATATCCGTTATTTGTTATAGCTCTCACTTGGTCAGATAATCTTTGCTCTGTTATATTTGTTAATTCTGGATATATATTTGTGAATTCTTCATGTAAATATTTTCTATAGGCTGTTTTATTTGATTCTAATTGTGTAACTTTGTAATATATTCTAATTAGTGTTTCATTGTATTCGTTCGTCCATCTCATGCGCTGACTCGTTATTATTATTATCGGCGTAAGTGAATATGTCGCAACTAGGAATTTGTACATGACAAAGATCATTGATGTAGAGCAGGAAGAGCGGAGGCCCAAGGATGTTACCCTCTGGAACACCAAAACTAATAAACTGGTCATCACTTGTAACATCGTCGATTTTAACATGCTGAGTGCGGTTCTAGAGGTAATCTTTAAAAATGTCCAAAGCAAGGCCCCGAATACCAACGCTTTCCATTTTTGTGATCAGTTTGGGAACAGAGACCGTGTCAAATGCCTTAGACAAATCGAGAAAGATACCATAGCATTTCATACCTTTGTCCAGGTTGTTAACAAAAGTCTCGGTAAGATCAGCTACCGCATCCTTCGTTGAGATACCCGGTCTAAATCCATATTGATTGCCTGCGATGATTTTGTGTTTGGTGAGAAACGAAACGAGGCAGTTATTAAGAATCCCTTGAAGGAAGTTTAAAAAATAAAAAATAAAACTTGGAGAGTGAGCTTAGTACGGAGATCGGCCGGTAGTTGGTTATATCCATTCTATTGCCACTATTAAAAACGGGGTGGGCGACGGCTTTTTAAGGCAGTTGGGAAAGATGCCAGAATCAATAGCACGATTGAAGATGTGCGTAATGCGAGATGTCAAAATAGATCTAGATTGTATCAGCACTTTTGCTGGTATGTTGTCATAACCAGTGTCACAATCAGAACGCAAGGAACCGATCAGCGTTTCCACATAAGTTTCATCAACTGGCAGTATGACGAGGGACTGGCAAAGCGGAACTTGGAGAGGGTATCTTACATCGTGGTTAGGTCGAGGAAGAGGAGAAAGGTGAGCGGCTAATTTACGACCTACATTGGTGAAGAAGCAATTGACTCGGTTGACTGAAGTTTAAGGATCGTCAGATATTTGAAGAAGTTCTTTGGTGGATTGTGGTTGAAATGTAGAGCTTGTTATAGCTTTTATGGCCTTCCAAGTGGCTTTAGGGTTGTTTTTTGCCTTTTGCAATTAACTTTTATCGTGCGCTCTCTTTAGTTTTTTTAATAACGATTTAAGGAAATTACGATATCTCTTGTAGGTTATCTGAAGAACCACACCTTCAGGATTTTTTTTTTAAGCTGTAATGCATCCTATCACGGTTTCGTATACATCTCACCAAGCCTTGAGTCATCAAAGGTTTAATAATACGCGTCTTATTTCGGATTCGTATACTCAGGGTATGTGAAACTATAATCCCTTGAAGTGTTGTTACAAATAATTCAGCCGCTAAGTTTGGGTTCATATCATCCAAAATTGGACTGAAATCAGTGCAGTCTATGTCTGTTTTAATTGCTAAGAAATTGTAGCGCAAAGATGTAGAACAGCCATTTTTGTTGGCCAACCTCTTGATCGGTAGGGACAGGATGACAGTCAGGTGGTCAGTGATGTATGTTTGAACCACTATAACACATGCTAAATTCTTAGTTTTCAGTAGAACATGATCTAAGCAGTTACCAGATCTGGTTGGGAGAAAATGCGCTGGAAGTAAACCAAGAGAGGCAGTTAGTGTGAGAAATTGATCTGAGTTCCGGTCATGGATACCAGGTTTGATGTCAACATTTAGGTCTCCAACGAGAACGACATTGTGAAAATTATTTGAAGCACCTACTAGGCTGTTCAAGCTATCATAAAATATGTCCAGATTAGATTACGAAGGGGAGCGGTACAAACATGATAATAGTATTTTCTATGGCGCAAACAAGGCAGTTAGCTTCAAAAAAGGACGGTTCACGCACTGTTTTTTAGGGTTCCGTACCCAAAGGGTAAAAACGGGACCCTATTACTTCGCTGTCCGTCTGTCTGTCTGTCTATCTGACTCCCATACAACAAACGTGATTTTTTTGCAGTGTTTTGCGATAATGGTACGGAACCCTTCGTATGCGAGTCCGACTCGCACTTGGCCGGTTTTTCCTGACCTTATTTGCGTTGGTTTCTCATTTGTGTCATTAGGGTCATTTCGGATAAAAAAAAATCCATATAAATTCCAGCAGGAAAACTTATCCTTTCTGGATAAGTTTTCCTGCTGGAATTTATTTTGGTTGGCGGTACAGGTCACGCAGGCTATCCTTTCCCACCGCTGTAACAACTGATAGCCGATCCTCCGAGTTATAACTAGCTTAACTTTCAGTGGAATGTTCCTGAACTCAGTTAAGGGACGTGTCAGAAGCTGCAGGTCTTGAACTTGTTTCTCGAGCTGTACGACTCAATCGACGATTTCCTTCCTTTGCTTCTCCAGCGCCGCTAATCCTGATTTGATCTCTACATAGCACTTATCTGTGAATTGTATACTTTCCACCATTTCCGAGTGACATTTACGGATCTCTGCACACTAAATTTTCAGTTCACTCATGTCTCTAACCAACCCTTTTAATGTTGCATCGTGCTCTGTCTTCCAGGAAGTGAGTCAGTCATCATTGTCAGCTTTCCAGGATGCAAGCATCTGCATAATTTCATTTTTAAATTCGATTAATTTGCAGAAATATTGGTCCGTTTCATTGTCCAGGCAGTGTTTGGAGTGATTTCAGCGTTTGGGGAGTCCTCGGGGCGCGGGCGCTTGAATCTATGGGTTATATTTCTCGGCCCGAGGCGGCGGATTTGTAACTTTTGGAGGAGGAGTCTGCCGGTTACTCATTGTTTTATAAATTAACGGCGTCTATACCGGGTATCAGAAGATTAAATATTCTTCTTATTCTCAGTTCAGAGCTGTTAAAAGTCCTCTGGTTTATTTCAAAAGGAAATAAAACAAAATATACAATCTCAAAACGTTAAAACATAATTATATAAAAAGATAAACAAAATCAGGATTCGGCAAAAAGTACTCGTCCAGTGCCAGGAACGAACTTGCCGCACTTTACTCGGCAGCCGTCTTTAATCTTTACTCTACTAACTTGTTGATAAAGATTTAGGTGAAATTTTGTTTCTATACAGGCTGCGACATGCTGCAAGTTAAATTGGTTGTATGACCTTCCAAAACAGACAAAGGCACGACAGCAGAACAGTCACTTGCCATCACTTTTAAATTGTTACTTCTGTTTCGTTATTTTTATTTCGACTAATTTAGAAGTTATTGATCATATAATTTAAATTTATTTTCACTGCTTTAAACTTGATCTTATGTTCATTGTACGGTATATATTTTACAGCAATTGACGCAGTATTACACCACTCTCCGATTTTTTTATTTGTTATAGGCTCGCGTTTAACCACTATCTCGCCTGATGTTAAGTGATGATGTGATGTGGTCGAAGGTGAAGCACGCTTGTCTAGAAGTAACATATTCACTCTTGACTTGAAGACCCCTAGGTTGTAGCTATCAGGCAACAAAGACGTCGGCAAGGAATTCCACTCCTTAGCTGTACGCACAATGAAAGTAGTTTTCAAAACGCTTTGTGCGTATGGGTGCGATATCCACCATGTACCGATGGCGCATTGCCGTACGTCTTGTAGTCCGATGATGGAAAGGGCTAGGCGGAATCAAATTGTGCAGTTCCTTCGCACACTCCCCGAAATGTAACCGATAGAAAACCGACAGGCTGACAACTCGTCGTCGGTGTTCAAGACTCTGAAGCTTTGAGTGGACCAGCGCATCGTTGCCGATAAGTCTCTTGGCCCTTCTGTCAATCGACTCAAGTGAATCAAGTTGGTACCTGGCATATCCGTTCCAGAGGTGAGAGCAGTACTCCATGCATGACCGAACTTGCGCTTTATACAGGTTGAGCAGCTGTTCAGGCGTGAAGTACCGTCTCACCTTCGCAAGGATCCCCAACTTTTTTGCAGCCAATTGAGCCTTTGCCTCAATGAATGGACCAACATTGAGGGTCGATGTCAACGTAACACCAAGAATGTCGAGATGGTCCGTTATCGGCACGATTACACCACGGAAGGATGAAGCCGGGTGGAATTGGCTCTTTTTTGCGGAAATAAGACACGCCTGGGTCTTAGCAGCATTGAAACTGACTAGATTAGCTTTGCCCAGGTTTACTTCAAGCGCTCAACCATGGCCTCCCTAATAGACCGGACTTGAGGCCCAGTAGCCCGTGCGCCAGACACGTATCTCTCAGCAACACCTCACTAACTTTTAGTGGAAGGAAGTGCAGCCATTGTTTACCCTTATTTCTCTTCTTTGCTTTTGTCATTGATTTTGTTAGAGAGGAAAAAGTCGAACTCTTGAGGCGCTGCTCAGTGAACCAAGTATAACATTAAAACTAACCTAACCTGTGGGGAACTTATTTAGAAACTGCGGGGACGCCCGAAGCCCCCCGGTGGCCGGCACGGTGGAGCATACCGGGATTTTTCGCGAGTTGGCGGAGCAGCCGTTGGCACGTGACTAGCGTACTACTTGGACCCCTACTGACTGCGGTCGGCCAATGGCTGGCACCGTGCTTCGTATCCCGCTACCCCTCCAGAATGAGTTACCCGGCAAGTTTTTCTCAGAGACCAAGACCGGTTCTGAACAGCGCAACTGACAACCTCCCCCCCCCCCAAAGACACTGGTACTCCCACACACCGACGGAACACAGCAAGCTGCTTGGCGCCGGACTCCAGTGGGATGGTGGTCGCGAGCCAGGCGGCCCCTTGCGAAGCCCACCACCGCTTAAGTGTGATCGTTGTGCCGTTGCCCGGGGTGGACCGCTAGGAGATAGATCCCATATCACCCTAAGGTGAAAACGTGTCGGGGGTTTATTGAATCTAACTTGTTAAATAAGTTTAACAAGTTAGATTCAATAAACTTGTTAAACTTATTTAACAAGTTAGATTTAATAAACTTGTTAAACTTATTTAACAAGTTAGATTTAATAAACAACCGACACGTTTTTATTTTATGCTACATAATTTATATAGTAGTAGGTCTACCTACCTCGCTTCAATCGACAATCTATTGAACATGTAATTAGAACACGATATTTTGCAAAAACACTCCGATACAACCAGTCAAAGTCAAATATATTTATTTCAATTAGGCCAATAAGCGGCACTTTTGAACGTCAAACATTATTAAATCTAAATTAAAAATTTACAAGTAATAAAATTGACTCTACCGTGCATTCGGAAAGTAGCTTGTTATGGAGAAGAACGCACAAGAAACTCCATACTTACTCTTTTTAAAACGGCCATAACTTTTGAACTGCTGAACCAATTTTCATTAAACATATGTAAGAACACTCTCGATAAAGACATCTTTCAAAAAAAAAAACACGATATCAAAATCGGTTCATCTGTTTAGGCAAATACAATTTTAAATACATTAAGCAATAATGACGGTGTCATAAGTACTGTTAAAACAAAAGTTAAGATGGATTTTACAGCAAGTTCTAAGAGGTAAACACGGTCATCACCATACAGTAGATGGTTTTATAAAACAAGGGGTTAAAAATCATATCAGCTCAATACCAAGGTCCATCCTTGGTATTGAGCTGATATGATTTTTAAGCCTTTAGATTAGGAAAAATACCAGACGAGAATTTATAGAAAGCGGTAAGACACTTGCAGATTTACATAGAAACGATTGTGAACCAAAACAGCAACGTTATGCTAATGAGACAATGTATTCAAGAATCTTTAATAAAGACTTTAAAATAAGTTTTTTTACGCCAACGAAAGACTATTTTCTAATAATTTCGATGATAGTTTTCTAGTGGAGAGATCTATTGTCTGAAAATGATCTATATTGTTTTTGAATGAAAAGTTTTAATACCACAATTGTTTCCAATGTAATTAATAGTAACTACCTACAAATATATTTAATATTACCGGCTTAATTTAAAAAATACAATAAATATTATTTACTAATAAAAGTGTTTCATTTCATGAAATCTTAGATAATTTGGTCGAAAAAAGTGACACATTAGAAGAATTTAAAAGTAAAAAATTAATATAAAATGGTAAAAATTATCTTTAGATTTTAATTGCCATAAAAATATAATAGATCATTAAATATCTTCTTAAATATATTTTAAGTTCTCAGATATGCTATCTCAGAAGATTTTTAATGGAATTATAAGTTCTAAAAAAAAGAATATCGTGATTTCCCAAAAACTACATTAATTGTGTTGTGACACTATCTTTGCTGATGTGCGATATACAAATACACAAACGCGTAGGTACTACTTATAATACCCCTCTTTTACCGTAGGGGGTTAAAAAGGCTCTAGCTTTGGCTTACATTTAAGAAAGATGCAAGGGAAGAAATTAATAGAAATAATGAAGCAACTTAGGTACCTACACAATGAAGCAAACAAATTATTTGTTATTAATCATCGCCGTCAATACCTACTGAAAAGCGCAATCCCGCAGGTTTTTCACATTATTCTTCAAGTAAAATGTTAACGTGACTATGGGACTGCATTGCGGCTGAACAAAAATGTCTACATATCCTTATACTGTCTACAGGATAAGCAGACTATGCGACAGTAGTGGTGAGAGCACTTACTAATAGATACGCAGTCGGCTGGGCTTCTACGTGCCTGTAATGCCTAAAATTGTCTGTGTTGAACGAAACTGTCATGCTTTTAAGACTACATTATACCTACGAAATTGCGAATCATTTTATCCGTATTGTCTACTGTTGAACATAGGCCTTACTACAAACTGAACTTATGGTACTTAAGATTTTAAAATTAAAAAGTCCCCGAAGGATACCCGGGGTCGCCGTTTTCCGAAATTCGGTCTGGCAAATTTGGTTTTGAATACCATGGTTTTTAAATGAAAAATTAGCTGATAATCATCATGTTTAGGCAATACACGTTCATTTGATGATAACTAGATAAACATTTTATTAAAATATCCAATTTTATTGTAAAACGCACTTTATAGGCAAATAAATGGTAGGAATAATAATAACCTGAGAGAAAGATAGCTCTCACCTCTCTCTTGCCTAAATTAGCTGGCTTGAGTGGAGATTAGCAAGAGCAACCGTGCTCGGAGGAAGGTAGTTAACCCAGTAAGATACGGAGGTAGGGATCTTGAATGTACTGCCGGGATTGTCCTGATAGCCAAGGTATATCTCTCCCCTCCTCAAGCACCTCCGAAAATGTTGCCCCCTTGGCGCTACGTAACTAAAGTGCTAGCGACCCTTTATGGGGACCCATTAATTGAGTGTGCAAGTCACCCCCTGCCATTTTATAGCCGTATAGTTTAATAGTGGTCGGGCAGGGGCCGGTAGTCTTCCTATACTTTTGGGCAATCAATCCACTAAATCTAACAAATCCACAGCCCAATACATGCATCCATATTTTGCAATAGTCCTGCACCAACCTGGGATTGTCCTTAGGTGCAGTTACGTAGTGCATACAAGGATAACCGTCGTTTGGTGTCACATTTCCTGATACATGCCTTCATTTGTTGGTTTCAGCTCCTCGCACGCCTTTCAAAGGATCGGGACCTTAGAGTCCCAAGATTGTCAAAGAAATAAATAATAATCTTGAACACATGTCGAATTGTCAGGAAGTTCATGCAATTTGATGAAAACGAAATTGCTCCACATCATTCATCTTCACCATAATACACCACACGCTGCATTTACTTGGTCTCTGACCGTAAATGTAGCTTAAACCAGCTTAAGAGCTGAGAAGTTGAAACACTTCCAAATTATAATAATAATATTGGTGAATCCATACGCCACATTATCTCTGGTTGTTCTCGTCTAGCTAACGAAGAGTACTTGCATAGGCACAACCTTGTAGCCAGGATTATCCATCAGGAACTTGCTCTGAAATACACTCTTGTGGCATCGGAGGTGCCGTACTACAGGTATGTGCCCGACCCAGTTTTCGAGAATGGCAATATCACATTGTACTGGGATCGGTTCGTCATCACTGACAGGACTATTATGGCTAATAATTCTGATATAGTGGTGGTGGACCGAATCGAGAGGCGTGCAATGATTGTTCACATAACCGTCCCGCATGACAGGAACCTCGTGAAAGCCGAGAAAGGTAAGCAAATCAAGTATCTTGACTTGGCTCGCGAGGTTGTCGATGTAGCGGCACCGACGCCGCCACTTACAAACTAATGACATGACGTCACACAAATCCTGCATCGCACAAGCAAAGTTTTCGGCGCGATTTGAACGTATACAACAGTCCGACGATAACCGTTGGGCAGTTGCCCGGACCAGACACAACACCCGTCTGGTCGGAGGATCCTCCCTTTTCTATGGAGGTTTGTGGGACTTTACATCCTGTTCCACCTACCCCCAAACTGGTGACCCTGAACATGAACTTCAGCGCAGCCTTCGTGCAGAGCTACTTCATCGTGACGTCATCATCACTTCCTCAAGCTTTCGAGCAGCGAGTCACACAGCCAGTCAGTACCCACGGCATCTACGGGGGTATCCTGACCACCAGCATGCAGCGGACGCGCATTCCTGGTCATCACCCTCAGCTTCTTTCATCACCGCTCCGACCCACTGGAGCCAGCAGCACTGTCCCGACTCACTGGGACACATCACCGCTCCGACTACTGGAGCCAGCAAAATTATCCCGACTCACTGGGATATCATCACCCCGACTCACTGGGGCACAACCGCATACAGTTCCGACTCACCATGAACTCTGCGACTTCCGGTTCCGACTCACGGGAACCAACCTTCCACTGGCCAGGCACGCATCACAAGATGTACGGACGACTCAACCTGCTATCGACCTCCGGTCTCCGGAGGGAAGTGATGTAGCGGCACCGACGCCGCCACTTACAAACTAATGACATGACGTCACACAAATCCTGCATCGCGCAAGCAAAGTTTTCGGCGCGATTTGAACGTATACAATAGTCCGACGATAACCGTTGGGCAGTTGCCCGGACCAGACACAACACCCGTCTGGTCGGAGGATCCTCCCTTTTCTATGGAGGTTTGTGGGACTTTACACCCTGTTCCCCAAATCGATATGTGGGATGTGGACTCAGCGATCATTGTACCGATAGTTTTGTCAACCAATGGCTTAATAGCCACGAGCCTCTACCAACACCTTCGGAGGCATTCGTTATGCGGCTGGATCAAGGGCTTGATTCAGAAAGCAGTACTTCTGGACACGGCTCGTATTGACCGCCGGTAGCTTGGACCCTGTTCCCGATACCGGTGGGCCTCTATTTTTTATATTTTTAAATGATTTTTTATTTCTATTTATTTTATAAAAATATAATAAGAAAACTAATGAATAAAGGACATAATAATATCGTTTATTTATAACATAAGGCAACATTTTACAATAAAATATCTTAAAAATATAGGAGGACACAGTTGCTTATTTGCCTGAACTAGGTTGAACCTGTTTTTAGGCTATAAAGTGCTTAAAACTTATAATAATAATAAATTAACAACAGGTATAACTTGTTAATGAATACCTAAATTAAAGACAGCAAAATTATTATTTTGTTACAACCAGGAGATCTACTGTCTCTCCATAAGAGATGCTTAGTTGATGTATAAGAATAGTATTTTTACAGCTAAAATAATTTAATGATTAGATATTTAATTTTCTATTTAATCCATTGTACACAAATGGACCTAAGAATGTAAAGAATCTATTTATAAATACATATTTTGAGGATGCATTAGAATCGCAGACAATGTCATATCGTCTCTTATTATTTGTGTATTCGGCGTTATAGGAAAGCATGGTGTGTTGTTTTAATAAGTGCATAATGAAAAGTTGGCGAACAGTCGGCACGTTGCAGGATTTGTAAAGCAGATCAGTGGGTTATAGAAAAGAGTGGAAATTGGCTACTTGCAAAATTGCTCTCTGAGCCCTTTCAAGAGGCAGTAGATGCGTTTTTGGTTCTCCACCCCATAAGGTGATACAGTATTACATTACAGATTGCCTAGGAATGACGGAGGACCTAGGAATGGTGATTGTCAGTAATGAAAGGAACTTTTACACAACCTTTATAATGTTTTGTTTGGAGGCCGGTCATGTAAGACCGGCCCTCTAAACAGTTTGTCTCAGAAATGTCCGATAGTGGGTTGTACATAAGGCACTGCGGAAATAAGCTACACATTTCTAAATTAATATGGCGTCGCATTGTACGGAAAGCCTACAAAACACAATGAGGGACTCGTTTATTCTAGAAATGAATAGCTTTATATGTCGTGTGAACGCTGCTTTTAACTATCTCGTTGGTCCTCTGCATCCTAATGGGGGCTGCCGCATATGAATTCGCCGCTAGAGACGCTGGTGTAGCGTAAGGTCTCCGATATGTCAAACTCCACTGTTTGTGTTGTGAGTGGGCGCGTTTTGTCCTTATTATAAATTATTGTTGTGAATATTGTGTGATACCTCAAATTAGTTATGGCAAATATGAGTTACGGGTTAATGAATGTCAGTGCTTTAAGGTATTAAATATGATTTAAATGTAAAACAAATTATTATAAAAACAAAAAACCCGACTGCAGGAGGGGACAAACAAAAATTATAGAAAAAACTATCAAAACTTCGTTTGTCACCGCTGGCAGCACCTCATATATATAATATGTAAATTATACATAGTAGGTACTTGTTTTTCTCATTTCAGTTTTTTTTTTGTTAAGTAACAATGTCTGCCCGGATTTAAAGACGCTGTCACAGCGTACTCATTTGGGAACATTTCAGATAGAGCTACACTTAATATAAGAGACGAGGCCTTTCTAAGTTCATCAGCAGAAAGGGAATCTATTATTTTAGAGTATTTTTTTTCTAAATTCTAAATATATATATGTAAGGTTCGAACTAGAATTAATACTATTATGACTATCTACTAAACTAGAAATTACTTTAGGTAGATCTGGCTTCACGTATTTATTGGGCTGTTGTGGCCAAGCATTTTCATTATTTAAAATAAACCGAGGACCTGACCACCAAAGTGCAGAATCGCTGATGAGATCAGCCTTCAGCCCACGAGAGACAAGATCCGCCGGATTGTCCTTAGACGGCATGTATCTCCACTTAGTACCCGAGCTACTTTCCTGTATGTATCTCGTTGACACGATTTCTTACGAAAGGCTTTTGCTAGGCTGGTGTAGACAACCATCCCACTATTGTGGAATCACACCAATAGTGTAATCGATGAATATAGGTACCGTTAGAGAATCTCTTACCTTTGTTTACAACCTGGAACCCAACAAAGCCCCAAACAGTTCTAACCATGGAGTAGTAGTAGGCCTGACTGGTGCCACACGGCTTTTGGAAGTTAACAGGGGAAAAGTGACCGTACTGGACTGGTTACAGAACGAATGTAAAGATATGCGCCATAAGCCCTTTCAGATGCATCTGTAAATACGTGAATTTCATGGGTTATGGAGTGAAATCCATCGCGGATTTTTTACGTAATTCAAACAAGGCAAGGTACTCGCAAATACTAGCCATGGATCTGCAACCTCCTGCGACACTTCGTCATCCCAGTCTCATATTTTGTCTATCCAGAGACTGCATTAATATTTTTGCTTCTACAATGCAGGGACTTACTAATCCTAGTGGGTCCATTAAAGAACTAATTACTGATACAATGTATCGTTTCGTTATTTTGCTATTGGATTCGATATAAATTGAGAACCTTAATTTATCAGAATCGCAAACCAATGTACACCTAAAGTTTTAGAAGGAGTATTTTTGTCTGATAGATCTAATATTACACTACTTGAGTTATATGGAATACCTAATTCTTTTAAAATTTCTGGGCTATTCAACTGCCACTATCTTAAATTAAATTTAGCGGACGCCAGAATAGCCCGCGTGTTCTTACACAAATCTAGTGCACCTGAAATTATGTCTGAACCACTTAGATAATAATCTACAGAAGAGTCAGGCTGAATAGAACGATTGACTAAAGGATTCGATGCTTTATCAGCTAAGCTCATTAAACACTTAGTGGCCAAAAATGAAGCTGACGCTGTACCGTACATCACCGTGTTTAATGTATAAGTTTTTAATGGTTCTTTAGGATTTTTGCGAAAAATTATCTGTTGAGTGACCTTTGGATAGGATTCACTTCAATAGCCCGATATTTTTTTTCGATATCTGCCAAGATCACAAATATAAAAATATATAATGTATATCATCCTGAACGGTTGGACTTACAAACTGCAAGTCATTAAGAGATATACCTGTAGTTGTTTTTGCAGATGCATCAAACACGGTGCCTAACTTAGTAGTAGCACTAGACTCGCGCATGACCTCATGGTGTGGCAAAAAATATTTGACTTTACCTGCTGGCTTTAGAATAATTTTCCGTCATATGACCTAAACTATTGTACTCTGACATGAAGTCTAAACTCTAAATACATTGACTTGAACTTAAGCTCACGTTCAAATCGTTTCTCTAACGATAAAAACGGCGTTTTGCGTTACCGTATGAATCTCCTAATGCAGAAGGATCACACTTAAAAGGTATTGTGACCACAAACCGACCGTTGGCCTTATGTTTTGTATTATTCGCAAGCCCTTTCTTCCAACGAAAGGAAGTGCTTTTCAGACACTTTCCAGATCCCATAATTTTGATAAATCATTACTGGGCTTAGTTTTAGGTAGGTTACAGAAATGTGAATGGGACAGCTTACTGAGCCTGAAACCGAGGTTATGTGAGAGTAGACTGGGATGGATACATCCCAGTTTACTCTCACATAACCTCGGTTGGTTCTGGCCAAGCTTTATGTGGTTGGCTGATATAATGCTCCAAAAAACACGAGCAAAGCGAAGCGTGTTGCTGCAAACAAAACACAAATTTGTAAGCGCATAGCCTTCCGCCTAATAACCTTAACTATCCTAAATACTAAAATTATACATACCCACAATTATAACAAAATATACAATAACTATTACATTAATAAAATTTCAATTAATTTAAAAATATTCGAAATGAATAAACTCAATACCACTGCGCGATCTGGGCATCGAATTCTGGAACTCATGATCAGAAGTCGCACTTGCAACTACTAGACCACACGACATTCAGTAGCATAGTAATATTTAAACATGAAAGAAGAAGAAAAAACTCTACTCTTTCAACAGGAGCCAGTAATCAAATATTTAAATACAAATGTCATACATTAATATACAAACATCTGAATATCGCGTTTCTGTGCGACACCTCAAGGTTATCATTGCTTATTTTTACCGAAAACCACGGAATTACATAATATCAATATTCCTCGGATGAAATCTGTTAATAATGTAACGAAAGATCATCTTGTTGGTCTAGACTCTAGCTAGAGCACCGTGCACACAAGCGCGACAACTGGTCCAGAGTTTGATTCCTGGGTCAAGTAATAACATTCGGGTTAACTAATAGGAAACGTGCACACTACTACGTGTCTTACCTATATCACAATTTACGAAATGTTGAAGAAGGACAATTTTTTTTTTGTCGTTAAAAGTGGATTTAGAAATTCCGAAGTAGAAGCAACAGACCTTTGACTCAGGTGGAATGAAAAACTTACCCAATTTGCACATTTAATTTTTACAATAGAGTTAGTTAACTGGTTTGCAGCCACGGGGAGCTTACGTCAAACGAATGCACTATCTATAAAATGTAAGAAACTTAATTAAGACGAACGGCGATGTGACATCGGTACATGATGGGCATCCCACCCATACGCAGCAAACGCTTTTGGACAAATTTTATTATGCGCACAGTACAGCAAAAGAGTGGAATACCCTGCCGGAGTTTGTATTTCCTGATAGCTAAAACCTGGGAATCTTTAACTCAAGAGTGAATAGGTTTCTTCTAGGCAAGCGTGCTTCAGCGTTTACCACATCATCGCTTACCATGAGGTGAGATAGGGGTCAAGCGCAAGCCTTTTAAAAATAATAAAAAAATAAACTTTTACAATAGGTTTTTCGAAGTTAGTAACTTTTGGGTAAGCTAAAGCTAAGTTAAAGTGCAAACTTCTTTAGAATGGGTAACATTTGCACTAAAAAGAAAATAGTTTAAAGGCGAAGCAGACTGTCGGATTGAACACATAGTTAGCACATTCAAACTTCATAATTGCAATGTGTGCTCTTCACACACTTAATTTCCGCCTGTTTATCGGCTACGTCAGACTATTTATTAGACCTATTTTAGTAAGGAATCATAAGAATTCGTTTTATTCAGCGTGTGGGTGAACATTTAGTTAACATTGCCAAAAAAATAGTCCGCCCGCCCAGAAATATCGGCCATCTCGTACCAACGGACGGTATGCAAAAATTTACAATCCACTCAATAAAAAGTCGTAATTCCTATATATACATATACCAGTTATACCTACATATACGTATACATCTCGGATACGCTTTATACGCGATGTACTCACTGCTATATAAAACCGGGGAGAGAGCCAAATTCTAAATATAAATGTGGCCGAATAGAGCCGAAGGCGTCCGAATCCGCCCGCCCGCCTCAGTCCAACGCTAACTGCCGCTCCGACATTCCCAAACCATCGCAACCGAACGCGCGGTAACGAAACGTTCACTTGGTAAGGTCACACCGTATACGGCATTCGGCGGTACACTCGAAAAATTTTCAAATTCCTAATTTGGAACGCGTCCGTGAAAAAAATTGAAAAAATCCAGTGAATTTGAATTCTCGATATCGGTGTTTGAAGTGACAGTGTTGTGGACCTTTGAACGTTTATCCCTGTTACCGGTAACGTAGTGATTATACGATAGTTTTACGATTTTTCATCTGTTCGAGTTTAAACGCTTTACTAACTGCGGGTAAGCCGGCTACTCGCTTATCGCTCTGGAAGCGAGAGTATTGAGTTTCAATATGTCCGCCTGCCTGTTCCAAAATTATTTTCTCCGTCATTCCCTGTGTGCTGCTTATCGTTGTGATATTTGCTTCATTTTTCGTTAATATTTCACCGGTCGCTTTTCTAACCTCTAAATGTGTGTAACGTATTGTTATTAAGTTTGTTGATTGCATGTATAGAATTATGGTAATGCATTTCCTGCTTAGTGGGTGCGCTCATTCCCGCATTGCGCCTAAGTTCCTTGTAGGTTACTCGGGACGCCGGTCTTGGCTTTAGTCTAGACATAACGGAGGCTGACCGTATTGATTTTTCTCTCCCAGCTTCATATAGATTTGTTCTGTTTTTGCTTTTTTGTGATATTGCAGCATTTTTTTTTAAGGAAAGTTTCTAAGTATATTCGTCGAATGCTAAAAATTTTATCTAATCTTCTTTCATCACTTCACACTTTTTTTGTGGGTTGATGAAAGTTTAGTTTTTGTTTTCACAACTAGATAGTGTGTTTGTATTTCTTTCTTTTAAATGGGTCAGGATAGCACCTTGCTAGACTGCCGATACGCTTGGTAACTTTGTGAAGTGATTTCACGTCCGTGTTTATTTTGAAACATGGTGGTGTACGTGACTTTTGTTCAGTCTAAAAAAGAAATACCATGCTGATTTTTCTTAAAAGGAATAGCAGAGGTGTTCATATCTTTACCAATAATTCACCAGGCTGTTAAACCAGCAATGTAATATGTAAAAGGCCAGTTTATGGTCACTCTACGTGGTGACCATAATCTGGCCTTGTGAAGCCAGACTTGGAAAAAAAATACTGACACAAATAATTTGAATCAATCAAAAATAAAAATAAAAACAGTTTCAATACTTCCTTATCAACCAGATGTGCTCATCATCTCAATACAATTATAGATTAATTCATATGAATTGATTCCAGTTGAACCTTATTTAGGACGTTCCAGAACTGAACTTGTCATAATATTGCGCAATTTTATCTTATTTTACTCCACTACTCTAGTTGATTCCGAATTGGTCTTAAATAATATTCTAAACATTATGATCTTTTCAAATAATGATAACAAGCAAATTTGAAACCGACTTGCAAAACAAAATACTTACTATAAAGCGACAAATAACTTTATCTTTCTGGCTGTCGCAGTCTTTGGTACCTATTTCTTTTCGTTTTTGACACCGACTTCCGAAAATAATGTTGTTTTTCGCTTTGCTGTGTTTTGCTTTGGATGTCGGTAAAATTTTTTGCTTAAATGTTTTTATATTTCCTTTTTTTTAGTTTTGGTACCTTATATTACAATGAAAATAAACATTATTAAGGATAACTTAAATACTACTCGTCAGATATTGATCCAATTTGAACCACATGAGAAACACCAGCTTTCAAATAAAAAAAATAATCGTCAAAATCGGTTCATAATTGGCGGAGTAATCGCGTAACAAACATACAAAAATATACAGTCGAATTGAGAACCTCCTCCTTTTTGAAGTCGGTTGAAAATAAAAACGCTTGTCAATCCTATACATATTGGACGTCTAGACAATCGCTATTGATGATACAGTGCTAATTTGGCTACCGTCTAAGATAGTCCTAAGTGTCCCTTGCGTAACTTGAATTTATTATCGACGTATTAGCTAAAAGAGGCAGGGAAAAGAGGGAAGAGGGGAGATATTGCACAGCAGTAGAACATAATTTGTTAGTTAAAACCACCTGCATGACCGAACTGCGATTTCTAATGCATTAACTACACCTACCTCTGTTTACCTCTCAAAAAAAACGGTGCTTCCTGTTATTTTTGTTTTGTATTTTAAAATAAACAAAGCTTGTTAAAAAATACATCTTACTGAAGTTTGAAGATCCATTAGAATGTCGTAAAGCGGTCTTTGATCAGTTTATGTGCCTTTTAGTGCTACGTGAAATTTATTTTGATTCCCTTACACTTGTATAATGATGCATCGGTGATAGGTTTAATGTGAACAATTTGAGATACATTAAATTGAGTTAGCAAAAATGATTAAACAATATTTCTAGACGTAAAGAACGTCTTACGAGCAAACTATTTGAACTGATTGGCATACTTGGTTATTGGTTACAAATAAGTAACATGTTCCATTCCAACTGGTCAATGATTAAAGTTTTTAAAACCAATTTCAACCTTTTTCAACTGTAACTGTGATATTTCTGTGGTCCACACTACATACCTGGTAATATATGTTTTAAGCATAACATAGAGCCAACTGCAAATGAGTGGTAACACATGCACTAAGAAAATCGACTTTACTGCTACGTCTAAAAGGTACTGTCAATGTTTTGTTACAATGACTTGCGGATAACTGTACATATCGAACTGTATTATCTCTGTTCTCCAATCCGTATCTACCCAATGCTGAGTATAGGTCTCCTCTACGCAGTTAAACTGTATTAGGTAACTTTACCCAAGTTTCAAGTTCCATAGAATACGTCAATGGGGTGTATGAACCTATATGAAAAAAAATATATATGTTATTAGTTTACATACCGATTAGCAGATTCTTAATTCGCATGCTCTGTATAAGAATCTAGGATTTGTGAATGTCTAAACCTACGAATATCTTATGGTCAAAAAGTTTTTTATAAACAAAACTGAGGTATTCCACATTGGGCACCCGTTTTAATGGCACTGAGGTATTCCGAATACGGCACCTATCGATATTTTTCGTAGCTGCCAAATATGGAATAATTTATTATTTACAATTTTATTCCACATTTGGCACCTACGGATCAGTAGATACTAATGTTGGAACGTTTATTTTGTTTAGGACGTCAAAATATAAAAAAAAAACAAAATATCGAATCGATTTTTTTATTAATTAATAATATAATAAAATATAACTTCCTCTTTTGCTTCTATCTACTGATCCGTAGGTGCCAAATGTGGAATAAAATTTTAAATAATAAATTATTCCACATTTGGCACCTGCGAAAAATATAGGTGCCGTAAGTGGAATACCTCAGGCGCCATCAACTCAGGTGAAGTTAAAGCGGGTGCCCAATGTGGTATACGTCATAAAACGTGGTCATCTAGAAGTTTTTACCACAAGCAAAAAAATATAAGCGTAAATAATTTCTGAAAATTGTAGGGTTACATTTCAGGCGAGCACGTGCCTTTTTATTCTGATTTGCGTCGCCATGACAGAGTCACGCGAATTTGCTATTACCGTCGCTTTTTTCAGTCGGTTTCTTTCATGTTCATCTTTTACATGTATCTGTCTTGATATTTTTTGTAGTCTAGAAACTTCTTGAATATTATTTAATTACTGTAATTCAAAGTATAAAAACATTTCTATTCTGTAATTTTTATTACAACACAAACAGTACTTCGATTTCGAATACACCTGTGTTTTCGAGGCTATTTTTGGGTCTGAACTGGCAAAAAGTAATTTGATGATTCTATAAAGGTTAACAAAGCAAAGGGTGAAGGCTAATGTGAAAACTTTTACGCGAATGTATTCAAAGTTCAAGACTTGAACTAGTTATATTCATTGTATGAATTGAGACAATATCTACCAACTAAGAATTGTAGGACTGTAGGTATTTTACCGTTTTTAGACGCTACATTATCTTGTTCCACATTACAACTCACCTTTCAGATGTCTAAATGTTTTTCGACTATCATATATTTTATAAGTTGCAATAATACCATTCGTTCTTTGGAGGATACAAAAAAATTTGGTTGTTCGTGAATAATTTTTATTTCCTCAAAATACTTTTATCGGGGTTTTGTTGCTGAATTCTTTTGCGAATCCAATCACGCGAACATTTTTACCTTGCCTTGCTAAATTGCGAAAAATGTCTTTTTCCATTTCTTTAATTTAACGTTACCATAATCAATATTCTTTTTCATTTCTGTTGTTATTTTTATTTAAATTAACTATTTTAATTTAATGTAAATATTTATTAAGTGGAGGAGGAGGAGAGGAGGCCTGTGTCCCAGCAGTGGGAACATTAATAGGCTGATAATGATGATGATGATGATGATTTATTAAGTTATATTAATATATACACAATTGAATATTCTAAAAAAAAACAGAAATATATAATATTTTTAATTCAAAAACATAATTGAGTTAACTACATTTTATTTCAATTAAAATTTACTTACTATTAAATACATAATTAACAATAACTACCTATATATATAACGCGTATAAAAGGGCAGGGGTCATAGGGCGTCAAAAAATTCGTCCACATCGCTGTCAACGTGAAAAGTGCCCAGAACGCATTGCCACGTTGGATGGCAATGCTGATTCTCTGGCCAAGGAAAAGCTCAACCTTCTGGTCACGTGAATAGTCGACTAGCCGTTTGCTTACATCTCGAAATACTCGAAGAACACGCGGACCCCATGGACCTAATGTTTCAACCCCAAACGGCTCAAATATATAACTTCCAATAAGGTTGTTGTATTTGCGCCGTTTGAGGTTTTCTGCACCAGCAGCAACTGCCCCAGCACAGCCCGCCGTGCTAAGAAGATGGGATGGCGCAAGGGTGTCGACACATGTTACATCCCACACCAAAGGCCTACCCACCTACCAAGGCATTATGGTCATCCCGTCTGGTCTCTTACCATCGTCGCGCGCCAAGCTATTGGGTTCTAAAACAGCCGGCACTCCGGCGGTAACAAGAGCTCGACGTATGATATCATTAATGCTGGCGTGCCGTGCTAACCGACCACCGGTCCTACTGCAGGATAGGCCATGGTGTCCGAGGCGGTCGACTGCTTCACTACATTGACAACGATGTGGAGCTCCACTGGGAGCCCCCAAACGCAGACATGTAGCAATCCGGAAGGTGTTGTCACTCAACATAGTACCTATATTGGGTGACGGTAGTGCCTGTAGCTAGAGGCCCAACTCCCATTCTCCCACAGCCAGCAGGCGGGCACGCTCTGCAGTATTGGTGGACGTATCTATAAGTTTATTCCGTACCAACCTGCATAGCGGCTCATCCCACTGTCTCTGGAAAAAAGGGGTCTCGGGCAACGCTGTATTCGGGCAAGGCACTTTCCAAGCATTTACTGCATCGGTCGAGTACGGCACTTCACAGTTAACCAGTGATGGCAACAAGGTTAACTTTTCAGTGCTGTGGACCGAAGACAGGAACGCCGGTAGGCTTAAACTAGAAATTTTGCGGAAAACATAATTGAATATTCTAAACATAAAACACCAAGAAGTGAAAGGTTAGTTTTGAACTCGCAATCAAGTTGATACAGGTTCACTGATGCAACCCCTTGACCAAATCGGCTTAACAAATATTGTTGAAATTAACAAGTCCATCATGGTGACAAAACAGTATTCAAACGCTTACCTAGTCTGCTCTAACATTACATGTTAAAGATCAAATTTGCATTTCTGTATTCTATAATATTTGCCTACCTTGAATAAGTCGTTCTAGTCCTATAAGCTCATGCGTATCGAACATTGCAGTAGGTTCAAAATCGCCTAACTTTTATTGGGTCGGCTAATGGCAGCTATTACCGACTGTTCATCCTTAAGTCCTATGTAATAGGAGGCGAACCTATTGTCATCAATTGGGCAAAAGTCCAAACTCTGAGCTGCAACTGTCAAATTTTAGATGGAAAAACACAATAACACTTTGCCCGACTTAGGAATCGAACCCTGGACCTCATGCTCAGCAGATGCACCACTAGACCAAGATACCCTTTGGAATATCCACGATAAACGAATAATGTGAAACATATGAGCCCCTTTGATGCTACAGAGTCCCAATAATTGGTTTTACACCCGCGTGCGTATACCGTCTACCACGCTCGATGCAACCTTGTTATAGTAATACTTCACAGAACATAAAAACCGCTGTGTACTACCTCATCTATATAGAGAATACTAGCTGTTCCCCGCGGCTTCGCTCCCGTGGGCCACCCCACAGGACCCGTTTTCGGGATAAAAAAATAGCCTATGTTACTCAGGAATAACGTAGCTTTCTATTGGTGAAATAATTTTTTAAATCGGTCCAGTAGTTTCGGAGCCTATTCGGTACAAACAAACAAACAAACAAACAAAAAAATCTTTCCTCTTTATAATATTATTATAATTATAAGTATAGATTATAGTATAGATTATTATAGTATAGATTAAGCTAGCTTTTGCCAGCGGGTATGCGCGTGAATTTCTGAAAACATACCAAGGAAACTTAGGTACAACCGGGATAAAAAGTATCTTCAAGGTCCAATTTATCTCTATGCCACAATTCAAACAAATAATTACAATTAATTAAGAAATTGCGTTCATTTGTTATATAAGTATGATGCATTATGTAGTTTATTAGCTTCTCCATGGAACATACTCCCGGGATAAAAAGTATCCTAGGTCCTAACTAACCCAGATATGGTCCACCCGTGTGTCAAGTTTTATATAAATCTTTGCAGCCGCTAGCACGTGAAGAGGTGACAAACAGACAGAGTTACTGCCGCATTTATAATATTAGTATGGATAGTCAATCGATATTGCCGCTAGGCGCTCCTGCAACCAGGAAATTACTCGAATTGTTCGTAGCCTCGTGAAATTCTGCGACTAAATGCAAATGGTATTAACTTGCCGCTCTGAAATGTAATTTCCATGTTGATGAGGACAACATATTGTTGCAAACTGCTTCTCGTAAATTAATATATTCATGTTTGGGCTTGGTTAATTCTACTTTGTAGCTATCAGCTGTAATTTGAACGGTTTATGATTGATTTTAACTAAAATTATAAAGGGGCAGAATCGTATGTTTGTACAAGGTCTGAAACCTATAAAAGTATGGGCCCGATTTCAAAAATTCGTACACTAAAAGTAACACTGTCGTTGAGGATTCTTTTGATCCAGTTTTTTTATTGGTTTGGCTCCCTGTAAGATGGAGAAGACGAGCCAAGCCGTGGTTGAAAGCTAAAATCTGGCATTAACCGAAAAAGAACCTAATTTTAAAACTCAAGCTTAAGTCCTATAAAAAATCCCTGTTTATAATTATAACGATTGTAGAAAGAATAAAACTAACACCGATAGTTGGACGAACACCTAAGTGATGCCGTAAGTGCACCGTTTTGTCAGTGTTGGCACAGATCACAATAAAGGCCAAAGTGCAGTCATCGTACATACAATATTTGCGCCTCGTTATTTTTGCTTCTTCGTCATGCACACTCATTACAACCGAATTGCAAATGATCTAATGAATGATACAACCTTGACACACTCGATAACAAACGCTAATTATTTGTCCGGAGAAATATCTGCAATGGATGAATTGTGATAATTTTCATGCTGATCTCAGTGGGAAAGAGAAGTGTGAGTTATGGTAACTTCCATCTATGTGTGTGCGTCTATGTTATGGCCCTTGTTAATGACTATTCTTGAATTTTAACACCCTCTTTGTATTGGCGTTGTGAAGGATATTTCGCATGAATGTATCCAGTATCAAAACCACTGAACCAAATGAAGGAGTATCTAATTAGGTTACCCTTTGATCAAAACGAAAGTTTGATCGAAACCTAAATGCAGACACGCATGATTGCTTTCACTGCGGATCGAGTTTTTGGTTGTATTTGTGGTACTCCTGAAATAGTATCGCTGGTCGTCCCATTTAGCTGGTTACGTAAATACCAAACATTTGATTTATAGCGCATTTCAATGCAGCGCTCTCTGTTTATCATTCTTTTAAGTTGAGTTTTATAAGCAGTGCGTGTTTACAGTAAATAAAGTCACCCTTTCATTTGTTTACTAACAAAAGTTTAATACGGGAGCGTAATGCCTGATGAGTATTTTGGGCGTAGCTCAGTAGCAGTTATGTGCTTGCTTATGTATTCGGGACTTTGAAACTGGGGTAGTTATTAACCTGAAGAATCTGCTTTGTCTTCGTGTAGGACAGTGATCTAACTGATTTGATCAATTTTGATGATCCTATGGATGTTTGGCAGTCTAAGGTGTTGCAGGGTGATGAATTTCGATCAAAGTGGATAGCCAATCTTTAAAAACGCTTTTAGATTAAATTAAGAACACAAAATAAGACACATTCTATTTCTAAAATTCGATGTGACTTTCTAGAATATGATTCATGTTTGTTTAGAATCAGTCATCAATTTTAAATATTCCATAGGTACAATCAATTGATCGATTAGTATAATGGACAGTCTTCCTCATACCGTTGGCATCGTCCACGATGGATACTCAGAATTATATTATTGATCTTGTTTCAATACATCAAACGGTAAACTGAATTTGATCCGATGATATATTTGTCTATACAAACAAAACCACACGGATTTAGGTCGCAGATTCATTGGTGTTTTGTTCTAGGAAAAAAGTTAGATGACGAAGAAAAAATTGTTTTTACCTGTTTAAATATAATATAATGCCTGTATTCCGAAGAGTTAGGTAGAGCTGCACTTCTAGTTTACCTATATTTCGTTCATCATCATCATCATATCAGCCGAAAGACGTCCACTGTTGGACCTAGGCCTCCCCCAAGCGTCTCCACATTGACCGGTCCCGTGGATCCCCACAACCTTCACCAGATCATCGGTCCACCTGGTGGGAGGCCTTCCAAAGCAACGTCTTCCATTTCGCGGTCGCCCCTCCAGAACTTTTCTACCCCATCGGCCATCCGTTCCGTTTTGTTTTTAGTATTATTTCGTTAGTGTGTTAAAATCCAATATAACAGGTGCGAGCCTACAAATAAAACCAGAAAACAGAGAACCCAAAACAACCTGAACCAAATGAGACCTTGGAATGGAATCCAGAACCTCACGCTCGTCAGGTGTGCTTGAGACCAGAAGGCCAATGAGGCAGGCAATTTACTTGTTTCATTAACAATACACTCTGCAAAGTTGAACTGCAGAATATGGTTCTGTAATAAAATCAAATAACTGTGGTAACTTTGGTTTTCGAAAACACTACTATCAAGAAAATTTACAAAGATAGAATAGAATAGTATAGCATATACTTTATTGTACACGAAAAAGAAAGTTACAAATCTCTTTTACAAGAAACGATGACAGGACAAGGAGAAGGTGGATACGACTAAGACATCATCCAGATAGACTTAAATACCGATATAGTAAGCGGCGTAAGGATCTACAAATCGCTCTGTGGTTTCACCAATGCATCGGCTGCAGCTTCACTGCGTTAGATGGTCGCCTGATCAGACACGTGCAATGTGTATTGTATGTTGCGGCACGTTTGTTGGCGCAGAACGGGCTGCTTCTGACAGCTCGGTTGTTATCGTAGATTGTTGTATAGCGTGTCATCTCCGTTCCTGGTAATACTCGTTAGTGGTATTAAAAGCGGTTACGTGTTTGGATCTATACTTACTTCTGCCTAGCCTTTTCCCAACTTTATTGGGGTCGGCTTTCAGTCTTACCGGATTCAGCTGAGTACCAGTGTGTGGATCTATATTGTGCATAAATGTTACCATACAATAAGTGACTTCGCTTGGTATATAGTACTGTGTTAGTAAAGTCTACTCTTCAACTTCAGATATCGTTTGTCAAGTCTGTAAAAAAAAATCAGTACGTACCGCATTTCCAGGGTGGTCTGTTGAGAGGTCACGTTCTACGTGCTGATGGTGATCACCGGGGTGGTTTTAGTGAGGTAAAAATCCAACACGTCTTTTCCACAAAAATCCAGGCGCCTTTTGAAGATTTATCCAGGTAAACAAAAACAAAAAAGACGCTCCGTTTTTTACTTCGATTTAAGTTTGTTGAATGGCAATAAATATGCAGCTTAGTGGGGTTTAGTTATTTTTAGTTGTATAGGGCCTTCAAGAAGCTAACTATATTTTACAAGCTTTTATTTAACTTGCAATGTATGTAAGTGTGTTCGGGTCAAATCATGCAACTGAATTTTAAAGCAGTTATCCTCTACCGATTAAGATGAAATTTTGCATACACGTTTAGTTTGGATGACAATATATAGTTAGCTAAGTGACGTCATTCTGAATCCAATATGGTGGACGGCCCAATATGGTGGATTAGTTTTTTTTAATGCACTGCCATGATATGAGTATCAAATGAAAGGGTTTGCTGAGAAAAACACGAAAGAAACCTATTTTAAAATAGATTTTTTAATGATTAATTTTATTTATGATTTTATTTGGACTTTTCGAAAATCATTACCGCTGATAGAGCGGTAATGATTTTCGAAAAGTCCAAAAAAATCAAATGAAATGTCATTCGCTATCAAAATGGCACGTTGTTCTTTTAATTCGGCAATCGTTATCGCAGATAGACCCGATTTCTGAATTAAGAATTTCAAGTAAAATATTTATCAAACTCTAGCCTAAAAACCTGTGAAATTAGGCGTTAAAATATGTTTTCTTAAGTACTCAATTCAGAAACCGCCCAGAGTGTCACTTTTTCTGGAGGTCATTATTGGTAATATGCTGCAATTGTATGGACTGGGGACTGGGAATTACAACTATGTTAAGTGCCCTATAAAAAACTTTAGGTACCTACATTCTGCTACAACGTCGCATGTCAGTGCGAAACTGAAGGCTATCACTTTTATTTATACATGTAATTGTAACAACTAGGTCAGTTTTACTGAAATAACTTTGAAAATAATCAGGATTTACGTTAGTTGTTAATTATTTTTGTTTTGCGAACCTTCAAATACATTTTAAAATGAAGTTCAGCAGTTCTACCTACTCTCTGGCGGACAGCCAAACTACTACTAACTAAAACCATTGGGTATCACACTGTCGCGTATGAATAATGTATGTTCGAAACTTCTAATGGCAGCATTGTGATATTATATTATTTGATGATTTTGATGAACCTTTTTAATACATAGGGTTTAAAACAAAAACTATTTCACGAAAAAAATATTAAATATTAACCGACTTCAAAACCAAGTGCATAATAACTTTTGTTTCGGAAGTCGCTGCCGAAAAATGATAAAAACAAGAGGTACCAAAGACACCGACCTCCGAAAAGAAAGTAATTTTGCACCTTTTAGTGCTTTTGAAGTCAGTTAATATTTTTGTGAAAATGTTTTTTTGCTATAGTATTTAATAATATAACTACCTACCTACCCTCTTTTGCACACTTAGTTAATTAAAACTGAAACCCTGGAATCAAAATCAGATTAATTTATGTGTAACCTATGTTTACAAATAAAAAAATCTGTTCCCTGATTCTAACTCTGGTCGACAAAAATTTACTCCAGAGTTTTTACTTGTTGATCCCATTCATTTTTAATTAAGATAACTGGTAACATGACTGGTAAATAGTATTTCTAATTTCTGTTACCTGTAACCCCCCGTATAAACTTTTTAAAGTATTACTGATAAGCATATACTTTCGCCAAGACTTAAATTTTTTACCATGCTTATTAGCGAGCAATTATAAAAATATTGCAGTATCATATCATCGTGCTACAATCAATCGCCTACGAATATGCGTAGCTCAACTTATGATTCATTACACAAGGTTTGAAACTTCGTAGCCAATAGTCACACAGTAGCGCTATGAATCTATTAGAATCAAGATAACAGAGCTTTGCCTGTTTTATACCTCTGTTGCAGCCAGGGTCTTGTATCTGCGCTAACATTTCGGTTATTGTGGTTGACTAGCAGCCAAATTATTGGACTCTTACCAAAAGAATTCACCAATGAAAGCGTCCAATAATTTTTGGCAATACCTAATTATTTAAAGAGAATTTGTCATACTCTTTTATGGGGTCAAACCAATTGCCTTGCCGAATTCACTTACGCAATAAGGCTGCTGCTTTATTTGAGGAATAGGTACTCTTGTAATTTTACAGTGCAGGCACCGAAAGATAATGGGCAAAGAAATCTTTGTAATAATAGATATACTGCGTACTTGTAATAAATCTTCATTAACAAACTAGTACCGCAGTGTAGTGCGTAATAAAAATCAAATAAAAGCACACTTAAACAAAGTTTTTCCGAGAAAAAGCGTGAAAATTATAATGTTATGCATGAAATTATTTTAACATCTTTGAACTGTTACTGAAACTGGGCTCCGTTGAGAAGTTGATGCAATAATTGTGCGAGATGTAAAACATGCGGGTGATTCAGTATGTCAAGTCACTGACCTACTAACTGCTAAATTATATGTTGATTCTATTTTTGTCATTTTAATTATCTTTCATGCTTTACCCCTATATTACAAGTTATGTCAGTCTCTATTTGGAATCATCAAAATGACAGTATTTCATCGATTGGAGGTTTTTCTGTTGTCATGGTGAATGAGTCGAGTGGAGGTCCTTTAAACTGACTTAAAATACGGGCCGTAAACATTTCAGAAAGTTTATTAGAAATCTGATTGGGAAAACATAATTTTTAACGACCAGAAATCCTTTTCTACAACTTAGATTTTTAAGCACAACTGCACAGCGTTTGCAATCTTCTTCTCTAACATGGCTAGTCTTGATTTATTACTACTTGCCTACATAAATGAAATTGTTTTAGTTAGGCTTTAAATTTAGTAAGATTATTTATTTATTTATTAGTTTATCCTCGCACTGGAACGCCTTGCAGCAATTACACCAATGCCGATTGCCTTCCTATGCAATCTAAGTTTAACTACGGGTGTTGTACCCGACTGTATAAAGATTGCAAATATTTGCCCAATATTCAAAAGCGGAGATCCGAAAACACCCGCAAATTATATGCCATTTTTCTGCTGACAGCTCTCTCTAAAATTCTTGAGAAAGTGGTCTAAAAGAGACTAATTGCATACCTGGAAAAAAGTAAGTTACTGTCGGATAATCAGTATGGCTTTCGGGTTGGCAGGTCCACGGAGGATGCAGTAACCAACTTAGCCGACTTCATTACTCTGAACCCAGGTCAAGGACAGGCATGTAGTGGCGTCTTCCTGGACCTTTCTAAAGCCTTCGATACAATCTCCAGGAAAATTCTGACTAAGAAAATGTCACTTTTGGGTGCCCGTGGCGTTGCTTTAGACTGGTTTGCTTCATATATCTGTGATAGAACGCAAAGAGTTGTACTGGGAGAATATTATAGTGACCCAACTACCGTACATTTCGGTGTTCTCCAGGGTAGCGTGCTGGGTCCCACTCTATTTATAATTTATATAAATGGATTGTGCATCTTGAATCTCCCACATGCTAAAATTTTCACGTATGCCGATGCCACCGCTACTGGCTTCTTACATTGGACTACGATATGACGGAAGGTCTCTTGGCTAAGTTAAAACTCACAGTACACACATTGACAATTCATAAATATACACGTGCACTCACTAACATACGTATAACATACAGACACTCTCTTATAATACCAACACAAATCACAGCACCATGCATACACTCTTCTTTACCCATTTTTAAGATTTAAAATTGTGCCTTTTATAAAAATTGTTAACTGAACGAAGTAGCCTGGATCTCACGACACAGGGAACCTAGTGCGAGGTCTAGGAATTCAATCCACTTGAATGTAATCTTACCAAAAAAATTGATTCTTATTCTTACCAGTAGTGCATAATCTTATAATAAATTCACTATAAGTCCAGGTTTCCTCACGATGTTTTCCTTCACCGTTGTCAGCGATGTCCAAGATAAACTTAGAAAGTACATATGAATTCAAGATAGATCTATCTTAAATTGTTTTATGAGTTCAAACAAGTAAATTTTTAAAAATTTGAAAATCCTTGACACATTTTTCATGCTACATAATTTATCTAGTAGTTTTTAGGGTTCCGAAGTCAACAAGGAACCCTTATAGTTTCGCTTTGTCCGTCTGTCCGTCCGCAGCTTAGCTCAGAGAATCAAAGTACTAGAAAGCTATAATTTGGCATGTATACCTAAACATATTAATAATTTCGACAAAGTAACATAAAATCATGTCAATAATTTTTCGGGTACCTCCCATAGACGTAAAGTGGGGATGTATTTCTTTTTTCTCATTTATCCCATGGTGTGGGGTATCGTTGGATGGGCCATTCAAAAATATGGGTTTGTTACAACCATTTTTCGATTAAGAGATTCGTTTGCGTAAAATTAAGCTTTAAGTTGCAAATTTATGTTAGAGTCAAGTGTCCCCCCCCTCTGCCAGCGAAATGGTTGCTCTTGGCTATGTGAAAAAAAACACGGCAGTAGTAAATATAACGAAATTAAAAGGAAAATTATCACGGATAATAAGGCTTTACAAGTTTACGAGTAATAGTCGACCAACTTATAAAATGTACTTGGAACAGTAAACATTTTGTGAAAGCTGTGTAAAACAGAGTAAATATAATGCTTACGAATCGTGTAAAAATATACAAAAATGAAATCATAACAGGCTCTACAAGTTTACAAGTAATAGTCGACCAACTTATAAAATGTACTTGGCACAGTAAATTTTTTGTACAAATGCCATTGAAAAATTACTTAAATAACGTTGGTAGCTGTATAAAACAGATAGTAAATTTATGCTTATGAACCATGTAAAAATATACCTAAATAAAATCATAACATCCTTAATAATAATGATTTCTAAATTAATAATGTTTAAGCTCAAATAACGCATTGAAGTCGCAGGAGTCGTTGGCAGTATCAGTACATAGTCCATACGGCGCAGTCTATTTTGTGTTAGTGCAGAAGTATTTTCGACGTTTTTTAATTAAAACGTAAAAGTAAAGTCAAATTAGATTCGATTTCCAAGCAAATTACTAATTTTCTTTTGTCGATATCTTTCTATAAAGTCAATAGTCGACCCGACTTCGTCACTAATTGAGTAACGTAACTTTGCATAATGAAATAGGGAATACCTCAGATTAGAGGATTCATCTCTAATCTGCGGTATTAGAGGAGATTAGAGGTGAATGCATACGATTTTTTTTCTAATTCCGAAAGAGAAATAAACAAGGAGCGTGCACGCAAGGATCCAGGAACGAACTATACCATTCCCCGTGTCTCTAACGCGCGCTCGTATCGGCTCCTTTCGCAATTCGCACCCGCGGTGGTACTCAAATAGATAATATTTTTTTAACTTCAGTTGCGAAGTTGGAGTTTATAACTCCTTCTTCAGTTACCAGTTACTCCTTATTTAGTTTAAGTCAAGAGTGAATAGATTACATCTAGGCAAGCGAGCTTCACCGTAGACCACATCATCGCTTACCATAAGGCGAGATAGTGGTCAAACGCGAGAATATAGATTAAAAAAACATCAACCTATGTGCGGGCCCACATATAATGATGTTTTTTTTAAATCTATGTTTTATTTTAAGACTTTGTGAGCCGCTGAAACCGTTCTAATGTTCATGTAACAAAACAAAACCCTCTTTTTAGTCCGCATTATAATGCAACTTCGGAACCCTATTACTGCGCGTGGCCCGACACGCACTTGGCCGGTTTTTTTTTTTTGTATACGTTTCGATCGGCAATCTATTGATCACGTAATTATGACCTGATATCTTGCAAAAACCGCCCGATTCAGACAGTAAAACGCCCATAACTTCTGAACTGCTGAACCGATTTTCAGCAATCATAGCTAAGAAAAAACACTCTTGATAATGTCACTATACAAAAAAACCGCACAACTGTGAGTCGAACTCGCGCACGAAGGGTTCCGTACCATTATCGCAAAAAACGCCAAAAATCACGTTTGTTGTATGGGAGCCCCATTTAAATATTTATTTTATTCTATTTTTAGTATTTGTAGTTATAGCGGCAACAGACATACATCATCTGTGAAAATATCAACTGTCTACCTATCACGGTTCATGTGATACAGCCTGGTGACATACAGACATACAGACGGAGAGTTAAGTCTTAGTAATAGGGTCCCGTTTTTACCCTTTGGGTACGGAACCCTGAAAAACGAAATCAAAATCGGTTCATCCGTTTAGGATCTATGATGCCACAGACAGATTTACAAATACTCACTGGTACACACGTCAAACTCACACTCACACTCCTCTTTTTCCGTCGGGGATTAATGGATTCAAGATCTCAAGGTCGAGAAAAGCTTCTAGACACGAGTATTGGTAAATCTTTACCGTTACTCACTAAACTTCGACAATGGCCGAGAAAAGCCCACGGTACGTCAGAATAACGTAATAAAGTTAAAAGAAAAGATACAGAATTAGCCATACATCATGATCTGGATAGGATTTTGGTTCTAATTCCGTCGATTATATCACTGGCAACGCTGCAGAAAGCGATGCCAATATTAGACCAGAGTATTGACTCCAGCTGAGATTGACATAGTGATCTAGAAAAACTGGTTTTAGACCTGTCAGAGCTTGAAAATGCTAGAACTAATTTGATGAGAGGGTAGGTTGATGGTTTTCTAAGAAATGTTTAATTAATTTTTGTGATGTATGAGTGGCTTATTCTCACATAGATAGATCTAGATGAATAAAAGTGTATGGTACCTAAGTATAGACAATATTTTGTGTGTGTATTTGGTTTATCATTTCGGAGCGGGTATTCGACATTGGACCACATACACGTAGTCAAGCAACTTTTCGAGAAAGGCAAGGAATTAAATGTGAACTTTTACTGCTGTTTCGTGGATTATAGCAAGGCTTTTGATTTGCTTGAACATCAAATGATTTGGCAAGCTCTTCTCTCCAGGGAATTGAAAATAAATATATCAGAATCATAAGCAATGTGACCCCCTCTCACAGAGAGGAGGCCTGTGTCCCAGCAGTGGGAACATTAATAGGCTGATGATGTGATGTGATGTGTGTGATAAGCAATGTATACAACAGTAGCACAGCTAAAATAAAAGCAGAAAGAGAAGGGGACGAAATAAAAATTCAAAGAGGTGTCCGTCAAGGAGATCCGTTGTCACCGAAGTTGTTTACTGCGGTTCTGGAGAACGTTTTCCGTCAACTTAATTGGGAAAAAGGAGGACTGTCAATAGACGGAGACAGCATAACACATTTAAGATTTGCAGATGACTTGTTAATCTTTTCACCAAAACAAAACGAACTTCAAGCAATGCTTGGAGAACTAGACGAGGAAAGTCGGAAGGTAGGACTGATTATGAACACTCAGAAGACGAGCTATGACTAACGATACAAAATACCCAATCACTACTATCGGCAATACCTTTGAATATGATAATGAATACGTTTATCTGGGCCAAATAATCTCGCCGTCAGACCTCACTTCAAAAGACATAGAAAGATGAATAGGCAATGCTTGGCAAAGGTACTGGAGTTTAAAAGAAGTGATGAAAAACAGCGAAATAAGCATGACCATCAAAAGGAAACTTTTCAACACCTGCATCCTCCCTGTCCTTACATACGGATGTCAAAAATAGGCCCTTACAAAGGCACACGCTCGAAAATTAGAAGTCTGCCAAAACGCTATAGAGAGGAGCATGATTGGGAAAAGATTATCAGACAAAATAATAACATCAGCAATCAAAAAACAAACACAAACAAAGGATGTTTTTGTTGAAATAAGGAAACTTAAATGGAAGTGGACGGGGCATACTATAAGAGGACGAGAGAAATGGTGTAAAACTATAATGGACTGGTATCCGAGAGACAGAAAAAGAAACTGTGGTAGACCATTTAGGAGATGGGTGGATGACATTAAAGCAGTCGCGGGCAGCACATGGACCAGAACAGCTGAAAACAGGAGATAGACTCCTGTTTTCCTATGTCAACAGGGTCTAAAGTAACCTAACACGAAGGAGATGACAGGAACTGAGTTCGCTCGCTTTGCTCGCTCACTTCAGCTCCCTTCATCCCCTTCGAACCCAACCTATCCGTGTCGGGGTACCCTAAATTCCCGAGCTCGCTTCGCTCGCTCTTGGCCAAATTCTTTGAAATAATTAATTAATAAAAATGTCTAATGCATGGCAGCTATAAATAAATAATTTGCATGAAAATTCGAAACAAATACGTAAACACAGACAAGACTGCGTGAAGTCGATTTTGCAGCGATTCGTTTCTGTCACAAAATTTTGTAGCACAATTATTATGTTGACTATTATAGCACAATTATTATATTGACTTTTTATGACATGATTTCAATTTTAAATAGAAAATGCTACCAAGTCACCGGCTATATATTTGTGACTAAATAATATTCCCTAAAATGTTGTTTCGGTTTGGTGAAAATATGGCAAATGAAAAAAGTTCAAAAGAGGCTTCGGCCAAAAGCAAAAAGTTATTTTGTAAATCGGCGAAATGTAGTTCGGTAAAATAATACCTATGGCAATTGATACTTCGATGATCTGAAATTATGTCAAAAAATACATATAGCAAAAAAGACGTCGGTCAATAGTTTTCGGTGAAATGAAATTCGAACAAAAAAGATTCGGGAATGTGATCGGTTCCCCTGTTACTATAACTATGTTATATAGTAAAGTCTCTTCTTCTAAATCCCAGTGTGCATTCCTATGATATATCTCATAAACACTATTGATTATATTTTTTGCAACTTTGATGAGTGCCCACGCGCACGCCTACCACATTTTTATAAATATGTATTAACATTCGAGATTTACAGATCTTCTGTTACACGTGTCAAATATTTATTTTAAAGAATTCGTCTACTTCATAATTTCATATAATTATAAGAATCTGGTTATTGCGAGCAAAAGTTTCCTAACAAAGTTGTATTATCCTAAGAATTACACATGGTTGTTCTTTTTAAAAGCCACCATTATTTTCAAACAGTTTTCAGTAAAGATAGATTTCACAGCTTCAATATTTGAAACACATATCCTCCAAAAGTGCCGTATTAAACATTAAAAACCATAAAATATAATAGTTATTTATTTGAACACTTAATGGCCCATCATAACAATGTTTATGCCACTGGGCCTATTAATCCCGAGTCACCTGTCGTCGTTGATCATTCGCATTATACTAACCACAACAATCGCTGGCACATGTTTCTCCAGGCTCTTACATAAGGGGTCTTCACGCTGGCACGGTTGGAGGACGGCCAGACCCCGTGCATTGCCCAGAGTATTTTTTTGACGTCTGGCTGACGGCCATTTTTGACGCCATCTTTGTATAAGTTCGGTGACTATTATGATATCAGAAAGTTTGTGATTTTAATTTCTGTGATGTTAATGTCATCCAAGGATCATCATCATCATCATTGGCAGCCCAGCTTCCGTACCCTGACGTGACAAAACTATCATAGTTCGACTGTAAAAAGGGGCAGATGTATACAAATCATATACATCTGATGATCTGACACGCATACTCAAAATGACCTTACTCTAGGAGCTTATGGTAAACCCCCTGTCCTACCTACTGCGGAGTATAGGCTCCTGCTACTGATACTGCTGAGTCCCTTGTGTGCGTTGCTGCCTTGGTCTAAGCAAGTCTCATCTAGGCAAATTTATTTTTCCGTTCATGATGTTATATTGTGTATGGACCAAATTGTTTGCTAGTGCTTGTATCTTTGTTTATCTAAAGTTGAAGTCATTTCTTAAAAAAGTTTGTTGACCGTGTTCTTTTTCGGATTTACCAACCTGCAAACGGCGTTCTTTTTTACTTTTTATAACAGCACACAACATGTGACATAGCTATTAATTCTTCTCTTCCTGAGGTATTCTCAATTGATTTTGGCTTCTGACTAGCAGCCAACGCCCTCTTTTTTTCATCCAGTAACAGCTTGGAAACAGATTGTGTATTCAAAAAGCGTTTCACGTCTAGACTCCCCAAAGATTTCTTACACGAACTGTTCTAGTTTTCTTGTCACTGACCACGTTGTTTCTAAACAGTTTTTTCTTTCCCCCTGACATTGGCTTGTGTCCAATATAATTTATTCAACGGTTATGTCTTTCAAAATATCGCCATTGCACTGTGCAGCCGACATCAAGGTTTCTATGGCTTGACTATTTATATAAATTAGCGAATATATTTGATTCTACGTTCATCTTGTTAGATTGATGATAACTTTGGCCGTTATGGTGGGTTTATTTTTTAATTTTATTGCCTGACGCAGTTCTGATTATGTAATTGGGCCAGTTATTATACGTTGTGGTTTCAGTTTATCATGTTATGCCTTGGCCATAAAAAAATTGTTATTAGTTTGTTTGGCCGTTTCCACTTACTTAGGTATAGGGTTCATCGCCGTGAGTTAAATATTTACATAATGCATGTTTTACATACTTTCATCTTTATGATGATGGCTAAACTGAACAATCCACTCCTAGCTTGGTAAGGTAAATGTGGGGTTCAAATCATGGGTTGTTGTAGTATGTATAGATTTTTCAACTCATGGCCAAAAATAGAGTTGTTACGCACTCAATATATTATCTACTGCTTCCTTTGGTAGACACTAAATCAACGAGTCACATTAGTCAGAATTAGGAAACGACTAGTTTATTATGTTCAGAATTAACGCCAGCAACGACAAGTTTATAACAAGAATGTATTTTAAAATCGAATGAGAGAGAAGCACGACAAAAATCTAGATTGTAGGTATTACCTGCCCATTGTCTTGTTATCTAACTCAATGTCTAGCCAGTTCATAAAAAACAGAGTGATGGACACTTACATATGTTTTTGTTTTTCACTTTGTTTTTCTTCCAAGCCTTGTAAAACATTTGGCAAGAGGTAAACTGATGCTCCCAAAATTCTCCTAGCGGCCTCGAATCTCCAATGCACAGACATTCCAACATTATCACGATTCAATAAATACACTTAAGAAGCCATTTGTACATAATAAAAGTATAGGGGCATCTGTTTCGTGAGTATTGTATATAGCGGTGTAAATGTGGGTCGTAACCCCTTCTGAACACCTCAAAATAGACTGGTGAAAACGAACAGGAATAGATATACTGAGCCCTTTATGTGGTGGTATTCCGTATTTTAATGTGTTTTTTGTATTTGGATTGGATATGTAATTTATGAATGCTTTTGCTTGCTCTTTGAAGTATCGGAAACCAGATTCGTATACTAACAGTTTTTTTTCTATTGTTGCAGCGATGCAAATGGTGGCGTGACACCGGGTTGACGTGAATCAATCCGCGAGATGTCTCAGCCGCCAGGGCGCGGTCGCGCGCGGCCCCCGGGCCCCGCCTCCCCCCTTAACTACCGTCCCCCCTCACCATGGGCCCCCAGCCCACCCCCACTCATCTCAGGACCCAGGCACTCCACAGCTATTGTGACACCTCCGCCAGTCCATCCATCCCCAAAGCCATTTCGACCTTTACACTCCCCTCACAATTTAAGACAGCATTCTCCATCTCCTAGTTCCCATTTTTCCATTTCTCCTTATCCTATGTCTCCGATATTGGGACAGAGTCCGGAGTACTATTACTCGTCGCCCTACGAGCCCGTTCGGGAGTACGATTACGCGGGAGTGCCTCTTGAGCCGCCTCCACCACCGCGACCCATGATATATGAGGAGGACGAGGAGGAACGTGGTCCTTCCACGGCGGAGATCATCGCCCAGCAGTCGCAAGAAGGCTACGTGGACGAGAAACTAGCAGAGTATCAGGCTACTATTCAGTTATTGCAAGGTGAGTGCTAAATTATATAAATTATTAGAATGATGAATGGGCGCAAACCACTATAAATTTAACTTGTATTCGTGAAACTTTTATCAAAAAGCAGCTATCGGAAACACTGTTGCTTTTTTTAAAAGAGGCGGTTCTCAATTCGCATGTTTAATTTTTTTTTGTATGTTAGTACATAACTCCCTCATATATAGAGGGATTTGCAAAATTCTTTTTTTGTTCGAATGGGTATACTCTCCAGGTGGTTCCATTGCCACCAAATCAGGAAATCGAGGGCACTCCTCAAATATTATAATTTATAGGCAGTTATTAGCGATTTTGGTATTGTCAATAACATGGCAAGCATTTGCAATCAGAAAGTATCATTTGGTGAAGTGGAACTAATTAAGAAGACCACATACGGAATTCTTTAATAAGTATGAATAAATATACGATGAAGCAAATTCATATAAATAAATGGTACTGATGAAAATGGTACCATCGAACTGATCTGATGATGAAGCCGGAAGGTAAACACTGGAAATTCGTAATAAAACAATATATCCTAGTCATGTCAAGGTTTATTGGAATTGAAATGTGATGTACTCTGGCTATAAATGATTTTCATGGTAATATGAGGTACCAGTACTAAAAAGAGTAAAATAAAACCTATTTAACAAAAATAAAATAAACGAACTTCTAAAGCAAAACATTACAAAGCGTAAAATTACTTTGTTATCCAAAGTCGGTGTCGAAAAACGAAAACAATGGGTACTTACCAAAGACAGTGTTTTGCTTTAGCAGTCGATTTTTTTTTTTGTTAGAAAGCTTTTTTATAAAGCAGTTTTACTTGCAGCATCAAACTTATTTGTTGTATTTTGTTTATTTGCTTATATTATATTGTAATTAAACAGATATGATGTTTACAGAAGGTAATCACTGTTAACTTCTGTCTGGTTAATATTTCTTACAAATTATTTTCGGTGCACAAAAGTCAGCAGAAACTCATGGCAAACTTTCTTAACGGATCATTTTCGTATTAAATAAACAAAAGGGAAAACAGATGTTCGAATTAAATGAATTCGAACTGTAAACTGAAAACCAGGTTTCTTTGCTGTAGATAACATTTCCATAATAAAACTAAAAAAAGTTTATTGGGTGGTGTTAAAAATAATGAAGGAACGTTTTCATAAGGAAATAACATATACATCTTTGAACTTAAAATATGACGCATAATTTTTTATGATACAACTTGTCTTTACCATTTACCAACCGACTAAACCGGGTTTCTTTTTATCTTCTTCTTTTCGAGTTGATGGAAAACTCTTTAAATATTTAGCGCCCAGTAGATTGCCACTACAATTGTAGCGTCAGGGGCGCGACAGTGGTAGCTTTATTGCAAGCTGTTCGGATGTAGATAAATAATTTGTTTTATTTGGAATACACCAGCTGATTTCCGCAAGAAGTTGTGTTTTCACTACCAATCTAACCCATTATAGATTTCATTAACCAAAAACGTAACTAAGGAAACTGCTTGTTTTGTCATTAATCCGGCTCTTACAACCTTTATTACGGCTTTAAAATTCAATACGTTGTAACAATGCGTGACTTCAAACAAAGTACCGTTTATAATGCCGTTGGGTAGAAGATTTTAACTCTTGTTATATTGCAAAACCCACGTCAGGTCTCGGTTCCTATTTCCAATGGCTTTACTAAGACGTCAGTCAGCTTTATAGTTTCTCGAACACAGGTGGGTCATGCAGTTGTTATGTATCGGCGAATAATTTTAGAACTAGTTCCTAATTTTGGAACAATATCGATATTCGAGAGCGTGTGATTCAAAGCTTCGTTTCGTCTGGTCTGGTCTGGAGAGCTGGAATGTTTGACGTGATCCTGAAATGTATTTATTTATTCAGGTTAGCTTACAATTGTTTACACATTACGTTCCATATAAGTACACGATATACATTTATAAGTGCAACAATTATTTACAAGCTAACACCGCATGCACTTATAACGTATTGTAACGTGTTTGTTATTTTTATGATCTATTAGATGGTGATGGGTTACTGTGGATCTTCCCGTGATGTTGAACGTTGCACTTTGTTATGCAATATAGGAAGGAAGGTTTCTGGTGGTCCCTGTAAGATTTTAATAGTAGTAAGGCAAATAAGTTTCACATATTACTTACTGACGAAAACATCCATATATTCAGCCTATAAAGTTCTCACGCAGCTCAGGCTGCCTTTAAGTAATCCATTACGCGGATCCAGTGCGTTCTTAAGAAAAGATTGATTGACTGTGATTCTGATAAGTTTTATTGTATTTTAAGCTGTTTTGTCTTGCCAAATGTAATTTAAGTTAAATATGCCAATAAAAGAACGAAAACAAACAACTTTACTGCAATTTCCGTTACCATCTGGTCTTTCTCTTACGTTTTTGTAGATTTCATCACATTCCAAAAATTTCTTCACTCGCTGCCAAATTGCAGGTTTGCAACAAATTGCAAGCGTACATAAACAAACAGATTGGGCTTTATTTGTGGGTTCAGTATCGTTAGTCATTTGGCTATATACTTCGAATCATTGCTCATTGTCGGTTGGGATGGTGACAGGTCTTATATAATATGTCCGGACTTGAAGTAATAAAACTTTAAATATACCAAATTTTATCGATAAAATAGTTTTAGTCATAAGGGGTGCAATCACCACACTCTCAGATATAGAACAGTTTCAGTACCTGACTTACTTATTACGATAGCCACATAGTCTCACAACCATTACTTTGAAACTTGGTATCATAGGAGCGTACATTCAATGTTATTTTTATGGCCATTGCATAGAGATTTTTTTTAAATGTATTCAACTAACACACAAAATACAGATATTTTTATATTTAACCACAAAAGTCAAGCTTTAAACATAATTTCACACGTGTTTATTGGTTTCCCTTTAATTCTGAAAAATATTAGGGATTAACACATGTCTTTCGTTAGTTTTTGACTTATTCTACACTCGTAAATTAAAATTGAGTTTTTTTTTGATGATATTTTAAGATTATTATTGTTTTTATGATTTTTAAAATTATTGAATTTTTATTTTTTTAGATTATTATTGAAAAGGTTATGACATTTATTAGATTATATTAATTATCATACATCGGATGTGTGTTTGTTTTGATGCATCTAATTAGTTTGATTTGTTGTGGTTCTGACATTTTTAGATTATTGTATGAAATATGCTATGACATTTTTAGAGTACCTATTTATTGAATTTTGTTGACATGTATTAGATTTTATTATATTGAATTAAGTAATCATTTTTTGTAAATGACATGTTTAGATTATTGTTATTCTCTATTATTATTATTTTTTAATGAATTATATGCAAATGTTTTTAATTGTGACAATGGATGTACTTAAATTTGATTAATATTATAAATGTAATGGTGATATTGTGTTGGTTCTCAGTTAAAGATTTATTTTAGCTAGTTTTTAATTATTTTTTGTAAACATTCAGACACAGTGTAAAATTGTTAATGAATAAATAAAATGAAAAATGAATAAAAAAATAAGAATCATAGCTCGAAGCCAATTAGTTTCAATTTATTGTTGCTTTATAATTTTAGTTAGACTTATAATTTTTGCAGAATTTTAGAAAAAAAATAAAACGCTTGGGGCTTAAACCCCTTATGTGGAGTGTTTTTATCGATCAAATTAAATGCATTATAGCGGCCTTAATGTTTTATTACTACAAGCTCCGACACATTGTATATAACGTGATTATTTTGTGAGAAACTGACGACTTGGCTTAATTTGGACTGAAACTGTATCGTAAAGAAGTCAAATTGCGGCTTCAATTTGGTGACTTTTGTTGCCATTATAGAGGTTCAATTGGGATGTTTTTTAGGAAATTCGATATTTGTGTTTGGGTAAACACCTCTGATACATTATATTGCTGGTATTCGTACATATATTGTAATCAGGTATGGAAATTAATTTGATTTGAGTTTGGAAACGTTGTATTTGATAAATTCTGCTTTTTGGGAACATAATTATTTTAATCATACAAAAAAATATGATTAACGAAACCTAACTTTTGCGTACCCTTTATTAAAAGCAAAAGCACTCGCTTAGGCACAGTACAATAACGAGAAAAAATCGTCTGAGCAAAATTTTTATCACAATATTTTCTTCCACGTAAATGCCATTAATGTTTCGCCAACACGTCTTGTAGGCGATCATGTGGAAAATTGAACACTCACAGATTACCTTTCATGTACGTCAGCACACCCACTACCTGCACCCTGATAGGGAACTCTTGATGGCTTCTGATGGCTTCTCATGGCCAAGATAATATGTGATGACGTGGAAAAGCGAAGGTCTAAGTAAGTGGATATTGTTGTTTATGTTTACTATGTTTTGCCTTGCTCTAGTTGTTTCTGAGTGCGGTTTTATGTTGCGAAGTCTTTATGTTTGTGGGCTCTTAGTAGATTTGAGGATTCCTTGCTTGTTGATGAAAATAGAATCAGAGTTTAGGAATCTTCATCATCATATTCTTGCCCTTGTCCCATGTTACTTGGGGTCGGCATAACACGTTTACTTCTTCCATACCGTCCTGTCCCCCGTCACGCCATCACTGACTCCCTTTTCTTTCATATCACTCAAACGGTTTCCTTTATTTATTTATTTATTAAAACTTCATGCAAAATAAAGGTACATATGCGGACTTATTGCGACTTTCAACTTTCTGTTAATGGCGTCAATTTCAAACTGCCTCTAATATACTTATTTCTCACTTTATCTATTCTCGTCACTGCAAACATTTGGGTATTACAAAGTTGACTTATTAATTTTCAAAAAAATGGTCTCACTTAGCAATTGTGTAGCTCTAATATACTCATTTCTCTTTAATCAAATTAGTACGGCTAGAGATTACCTCCTTAAAACAAAGAAACCATCTTATATCCTTAGTTTAGATATACATTTTACTAACCAAAGTCAATATCTATTTAGATTTCATTAGTTACAAAAGGGAAAGTCCCCCAACATATTTTGCAATCTGTTTCATCGTTAAGGAAAGCAATATTTATTTAACGTTTTTAGGGTTCCGTACCGAAAGGGTAAAAACGGGACCCTATTACTGAGACTTCGCTGTCCGTCTGTCTGTCTGTCTGTCACCAGGCTGTATCTCATGAACCGTAATAGTTAGACAGTTGAAATTGTCACAGATGATGTATTTCTGTTGCCTCTATAACAACAAATACTAAAAACAGAATAAAATAAATATTTAAGTGGGGCTCCCATACAACAAACGTGATTTTTTTGCCGTTTTTTGCGATAATGGTACGGAACCCTTCGTGCGCGAGTCCGACTCGCACTTGGCCGGTTTTTGTTTCTATTTACGCTGGTAGTTTTCAGTAATACCAATTGCGTTCTTTTTATCGACAACCAATTCAATTTACCTAGTTACGGCTTCCCATATCAGTACATTATCGAATTTCTTCGGAGCTTCAGTTCTATTGGCGGCAGTCACGCTATGTTCCGGGATATGTTCGTTTCCCCTTTTATGTACACTGTACAGGTTGATTAATGTCTGTTTGTTATTTGTGAATAATTTGAGTGTATTGTTAGTGCTTTAATAATGGATGGGGTAGTAGTAGGTCATCATTTAAAAGTCAAATGAACATTGTTTGTTGTTATGAATATCTCCTTTTTTACTTATCGGTTTGTTTCCTCACATGCACATAACTTCTTCAGCTTCTTCATCTTTCTTATTTATTCGATCCTTATGTACAGCATTGGTACATACTACATAGGCGGATTTAAATGCGTTCTCCGCCTGTAAACCCTTTAGATCGAACTGTGTGAGAAAATTTTTGTCATGGTAAATAATATATATTAGCTTATCAGTAAGCAGCGCAGCTAACCCCTCAGATTGCGCCGAACGTACTTTCATCTATGTGTAGCACTCATGGTGATTATTTTAATGCTCAAACATAAATCTTCGGTTCATAAACACCTCAAAAAATTAGCCCATGTATAAACAGACGCACATAATACATATTTGATGACACTGACATGCATGCACTAGACAGTACTATATCGCTACCCAATAACTTACAGTTAGCTAGAGGAGTTAGAGCTTGGTGGTATGCCAAAAGTGATAATTTGCCAGGCGGTGTACGCATAGACACCACGTCAATCACTATCGGGGACATGTGTGTTACTGTCAGTCAAGATGCAGCTTCACTAAATGTGAAATACTTTTAGTTTCTTCATGGTTTGTAGAATGCGTCAGTTGCGGGTACGCTCTGATTAAATTTCGCGTAACTACGGGTTATTTGAAGTTTTGTCTGGACTGAAATTGTGGGATATTTATTTGTTGTTTTTGTTATTATTATTAGCCTAAATGTGAGCTACATAAACTATGTTTGCATTTCATATAATGTTTTGCCATGGTTTTGTATACAATTTAAAGCTTGCAGGCTTAAATCTATCAATACGATCTATTCGTAATTCACCCAATGAAAGAAGGGTCCTAATTATAATGTCTGTATTACTGTAAAATTACGGCGTGCAAACTACTCACAACTACCTAACCACTTTTTGTCTGCACCTACCACTATTTGTATCTGCATCACCTAAAGGTCGATTGTACGTCCCTGTACAGCAGTTTGCAGTTTGTGTGCATGAAGTATTATATAAACAAATAAACAGAATATCATAATTAAAGATACCTTTATCTAGTTTTATATTCTGTGGTGACGCATATGCCAACATATATATGACTTGTCCATTTCTACAAGTATCAAAGCATGTTAAAATAAGTTGGCACTGTAGCAAGAGATGACAAGCAGTTTATTCAACTGCTATTACTATTACATAACTATCACGCACGAAATTAACTGGATACTCCTCTGGAATCAAAATATAACTAAATTCCAACCCACTTATATCTTAATCGTCACATCTAGCGAAGGCATTCGCATCTCTTGTAAGTATATGAGTGTTAAAAGAATCAGTTTGGTCGCCAAAACAAACATCGTTAATGTAACGTGCACATGCATGTAGCACTGAACCTGTGAGATCATCCACCTTGCCGGATCGGTAAGCGAATGACGAACGCTTCCCGTGTTACGACATTTCTATTCTAATTTACTTATCGTTTGGAGTTGGTCTACTTTTTGTGTGTTGGCAAGGTCGTTATAGGATGTTGTTTTCTGCTGATGGATTTAGATGTGTTCCTGTTTTGGATATGTTGATAGTTTTTCTTTTATTATTTAATAGGTTCGCGTTTGACCGTTGTCTCACCGGATGGTAATGCCACAAAATAGATAGTATACAGAAGGGCCACTCCCGCCGTTTCGAAAATTGACAGCTAAACTTGACATATTCACTAGGGTTGCTACTATATTGATTCCGAATTAAAAAAAGAGTAGGTTGTATAAGTACATAAATACATCGATTCCTCTAAACATAAGTTTCCTTTTCTTTTATTTTTTCTTTTATTTTCATATCATACTTATATGGCTTAGAGGGTAGACAGAGCATCAAATATCCATTAAAAATCACGACGAAGATTGGAGGGTAACAAGACGTAAAAGTTGTGTAATAATGATCTCACTAAAAACATTAAATTGTGAAAAGCACCAAGCTTGACTAAATAAAAATGTGATAAAAAAGGTAATAAAATCAAAAAATCCAACTGCTTAAGAAGTGAACTAAAAGATGTACAAAAACTAGAAGAAAATTATGCTGTGCAATCGGAGGAAACATATTTGTGAGCTGGATGACTTAAACCATATTATTATCACAAATGAGACTTAAAATAACTTATTATATTCCTAGATATTGAATTTCTAACTTGTCATCTTGAAAAATAAAATAAATGAATTAAAAAGAAATAAAAAGTATATTCGGTCTGTAACAATTAATAAAGGTAAATGCAACCTCGTTACAGTACTTTATGTTTGAATGACGTGACAATGCCCGCACAAAGCATTCATGACAGCCGCGACTGAGCTCGGTCCAATATTGTCCATTATTCCCTGTAAAATCACAATGTCAATGTGTGTGTGCAAAATGACGCTTTGTTCAGAGTGGCCTCTCTATCTGCGGAGCGCCACCGCTTATGTACTTTGTGGTAATGCGATGATGTGGTTGACGGTGAAGCACCCTTGCCTAGAAGTAACCTATTCACTTTTGAAGTTTAGTTTATTCTTATAGTTTTTCAAGTTAATGGGGTAATTAACCGATATTTGGGTTCTCTTTTTCACTTTAGAAAAGATTTTCTTGTGTCATCTCTCAGATGGCTGCTGGTATTGCCACAACTTAATTGATTGTTTCCTTGATACCTGTTCTCGTCGCTTCTGTAATCATTCCTTATTTTGTTTGACATCCATGACTTTCATTTAGCTCACCTCCGTTTCTAATTGTGCTGACCTTTGTATTCACATAGTCGTTTGATGTCACCCCCAGAACAAGCTTGATTGAATGCAACGAAATGTCATTCCTTGGCACTTAAACTTCTTAGAGTTTTTCTCTTGTCATAATCTCTATTTTAATATCATCTTCAAAACAAGCATATGATATAACAATGACATTGGCGGGCTCTTTCATCGCGTTCATGCGTTATTTTTAACTGAAGTGCAGTCGGAAGGCTGAACATTAATCATCGATGGTTCAGAGAACTGATTCATAATCACATGTTGTGCTTAATTAGCGGATGTGTGCCAGAATGTTGATGAGCGCCGAATAATTGAGATTATTTCAGAGGATGGACTCGTCTTACATTATGTTTAGGATTAAAAAATATCTGTTAAGGTTTTTATAACTTTTTTATATGTTATGACATCATTTTTATGAACGTGTATTTTACCTATTTTAGTATGTTATATAATAACTGGTTTTTTTTTATTATAAAAAATGCACCTGCCATGTTGTCTCTGCATCACCCTTGGTTGACTGGTAGAGAATGCCTAAGGCATTAAGTCCGCCTTTGTACCTATTGTGCATGAAGTCTAAATAAATAAATAAATTGTTTGTGGTGTACTTTCAGTGAGTGTGGCATGAGTAAGGGGTGGAATTAGCATAAACCAATATTTTATATTAGATTTTGACCTATGACGTTTTCGCCGCTTCAAATTAACCCACTGATAGTTCTTCGATTGTATTTATTTACACTACAAACAGTTATTAGCTAAAAATTCACAGATACTAAGAAATAGGACAGTGATGATATCGGAACCGAAAACGGAATCGGCGGTTTTGAATTTTGCTTATCGGAATCGGAACCGGAACCGAAATCGGGATCGGAGGCGGAGGCTGAAGAAAGATATATTAAGAGTAAACAAGTTTAACATAAAATGAGTTATACATTGTTGATCAGCCTTGTTAATATTAGAAAAAAAATACACCTAACTAGGCGTTGAAAAAAAAAACAAGTTTTCTAAAATCTATAATTCTAAAGTGTGTACGCGTTGACTGCGGCCGCGTGCCACCGCTGCCCTTGCACCTCGACCACCGATAACCTCCGATTTAAAAGTTTCAGAACTGAAATCGAAGTCGGAAGTTTAAAAACAATCGAAATTTCCGACATATCGGAATCGAACCTCTATAACATCCCTACTAAGAACGTGGTAAGTTTTGGCTAGCTAGAAACATCATGGGGTTAGATGTAATCAGGTAAGATAAAAAGATCTCAATGCCAACTGAATAATTTCAGGTCCAATATGACATCACCAGATAAAATAATACTTAATCTTAAATAGAGAACACTTGGGCATTGCTTTGAGATAAAAACGTGGCCAACTTTAGCTAGATAAAAACTACTAAACGGTAGTTTCATTAGTAAAACCTGGTGTTCGTTCGTATGTTCCTTCGAAACAGGCCAATGAAGATTTAACACCGTAACGCTTGATTATCGCCATAACCAGGCGCCAGACCTTCCTAACACAATTGGTATTTTTCTCCACTGGCCCTATGCTAGATAGTCTAGCCAAACGTAAAACTATCGACTATCTTGCTGGTCTGACGCGTCCCAATATTGATCCCTTTGTCTTCACACCAGTCGGAAGAGATCGAAAAGATTATCCTATTTATTAAATCAGAAGCTGTGGGCTGCGATAACATCAGTCATCATATGATCGTGTCAGCTCTGGATCAGTTTCTTCCTGCTATCTCCAACATATTTAACTTTCTTTCTTCTCCGGTTCTTTCTCTTCCTTGTGGTGTAAAGCCCATGCTCGAGCTCTGCCTAAGATTCCCGATCCCACACTTTCCGACTGGAAAGTGACTACTTTCGCCCAATTTCCATCCTTCCATTTCTGTCCGAAGTGCTCGAGGCCTGTGTTCATAAACAGCTCTCCTACTTAATTTACCACAACTCCCTTATTAGCCCGTTTCAATTCGGTTTCAGGCCCGGGCACAATACCGTTCTCTCCTTAAATTGACTGACAATATAAAGTGGGGAATGGAAGACACTAAAGTTAATGCTTTAGTATTAATCGACTTCTCGAACGCTTTCAATACCGTCATGATGTCCTTTTATCTATCCTTTGTTATCTTATGCTCTTTCACGAGGTACGGGAATGGTTTTCCTCTTATCTTCGGGGGCGTCAGCAGTCAGTTTGTGCTGGAGACTCTTTTTCGGGGTAGAGCGACCTGGAAGCTGGCGTCCCTCAAGGCGGTATTTTATCTCCTCTTCTGTTCTCCATTTTCATAAATCTTATAACCACCGAACTTCAGTGTGCGTATCATCTGTACGCTGAAGATCTACAGCTCTACTGTCAGGCAGGTGTTGGCAACTTATCGGATGCGATCGAGGGGCTTAACCGGGATTTCATTGCGATTAAAAGTTTGTCAGATCGATTTGGAGTGGCGGTTAACCCTGCAAAGTGTCAATCTCATCATATTTGGGAGACCGTATAGCTTGAGAAAGCTCGATGGTTTAACTGTTTCGCCCATAATATTTAACAACGTAGCAATCCCGTTTGGCTTCGAGGTTAAGGATCTTGATCTGCTCGTTGACACTATTGCATGTAATATCGGAAGATTTTCAATTACGATATTGATTTTCGATATTAGATCTCAATATCGAAATTCCGATATTAACATCGGAATTGGGCACTTTCGTTAAATATCCCATTTTTTTTTGTTAATTTTCCAAATTCGGTATAAGGCTGTATTGAGTACAATAAAAAAACACGTTTATGACGCGACATAGTAGAATTTTCTATTGTGTCTCTCTCTAATCACTAGTGACTGTGTAATCGGGCGTCTATTTAACTAAACTGCACATTTGTTTCCAAGAAGGAATATAAGTAATGTCTCTCTGAAAAAGAACAATGCAAAAAAAACAGAAAATAAATGTTTGTCGATCAATCTGAAAGTAGTCCCGATAAGTGCAGTGAGTAATATTGATTTATAATTCCAGTATAAGTATCAGTCACTGTGGCAAGGCCTCCTGGGGCCTATGTCCAGCAGTGGACGTATTTTGGCTGAAATGATAATGATGATGAGAGACAATGAAGTAAATCAACATATTGATGATCGTATAGACTAATTAGTTGTATTCAATTCAAGAAGAAGCCAGAAAACTATTAAGCTTTAATTTAATTAGGTTTCCAAGCAAGTGACACATTATAAATTTAAAATAAAGTTTAACACGGATAGGTACTCGTTCCGAAACAGCTCTCAAAAGTATGCAAAATTATCTTAGTATTCATCATCATCATCGTCATCGTCATTTCAGCCGAAAGATGTCCACTGCTGAACATAAGCCTACACCAAATGTCACATTGGCCGATGCCGTGCGTCTCATATTCTGCAGATACCCGTAACCTAAGGATTAATCAATGAAAATATCATTGTTGCGACGGTTTCTATGAATCTGTGAATTTACTTGTGTCACCAGTGTTAATGGTATAATTATCCTCAAATATTAATAAAAAACATATAATTTTTTCATTTTTAGAATTTGAAAAGTAGGGTGCGATTCATTTGAATTACTTCCCTGTCTAGCCGAACGGCGGCGCCGGCGCCCCCCAATTTTAAACGCTGCGCTACCCTCTGTCTCCTGGCCAACAGCCAGCACGTCTCATCCTAGAAAACTTCATTCAAAGCTCACGAAGTTTCATTTTAAACTAACGTAAATTATAATTCTTGCAGAATGAACAATTGGACGCTTAGTAAGCAGGTACAGCGCAATTCATTACTTTTCATGTCAGCCACTTTTCATTTGCTACAAATTTTAAGTCTTATGTTGTCTCTGTTCTTTTCTTAAAAGTCTGTTTTTGCTTTTAATGCTTCTTGTATTCATCTTCATCGTCAGCAACAATTAACAGAACAATAAATAACGCTATTAAGTTTATTTATTATTCTACAAATTGACAGCACTTAGCCGGCTCTTCCCTCATATTTCGCTGAACTCTTTTCATCAATCTCTAAGCCAGTTTCTGTTACCTCCGGTATCATTTGTTATAAATTCGTGGATATCATCATAAATTATACACATGCGCAATTTGCCTTCAAATATATCGGTCCCACCATCTCTTACAGCTGATTCGAGTCTGGTCTTATCGTCATCCGCCCCCGCGCTGATCCCGCTGACGTCATCAGTTAATCGTGTTTAAGATACACAGAAAGTGTTAGAAAATTCGAGGTCGATGCACGAGTCGTTATTTTCCTTCGTTTCATTTCTATTATTGCATGTTTTACCTATCACAAGATATTTCTAGCTATGCTGTGTCTGTGTGAACTTCTTGTTTGTCTTCGTCGTCTAGGATAAATTGGTCTTTGTCTGCGGATTCTCTGGTGTGATAAGTTTTTTATTGCCTTCTAAATAATGTATGGACGTGGTTTAGAAATTTTGTTCACTACTTATTTTACACTGCAATTTTTATCTGCTGTGACACTCGCATCGTTTATCCGACATAATACTATTCTAATGCACCCAACATGACATGAATCATTGTGTAAAACAGATTCTGTGACAGCGTTGCGCTCTGGAATATATATAGGAGATAATACTTTCAGTTTAACTGTCATGCTTTTAAGTCCATTAGCTAACTATTGTAATTTATAACGGGGGCGAGTAAATTAGTGCCAAAATCCAGCACAAGCTGTGGCACATTGTGGCTGGTTAGTTCTATTTCAGTAGACTTGACACATCTTCTAAATGTTGCTTAGTTTTAACAGAAACATTAGCAGTTAATTGACGTGCCAACATGAAAACTGTATGTCCAAAAATTTAGCCATCATTGATGCAAGACCTATAAATAAAATTGAACTTTTACACTGATTTGGTAGAGTAAAAAATTACCGTACTGCCAGATTTCTTTGTACAAGAAGCAAATAAAATCGATTTTAATCGACTTAAAAAAGGAAGAGGTTTTCAATTCGTTTTTTTTGTTTATTACCTCAGGACTTTTTACTAGGTGAACTGATTTTGATGATATTTTTTTATTTGATAGCTGGTTTTTTCATGTGGTCCCATTTAGGTATTGATGACGATGATAATGAGTCGTTTTTGAGTTATCCTTAATAATGCGTATTACATACGTCCATACATACATAAACTTACGCCTTTCGCCCATGGGGTAGGCAGAAATTATAAAACGCCACCTGCTACGATCCTTACATACTTCTTTTGTTTCACTCACGTTCATGCGCTTGTGCGTTAATGCGTATTTTCAAGGCAATATAAGGTACCAAAATTAAAAAGAAAAAAAAAAAAAACTTTTTAAAGCGAAAAATTACTTTCTTTTCGGCAGTCGGTGCCAAAAACGAAAAAAAAATGGTACCAAAGCCACTGACTACGATTTAATTTTTTTTGTCAAAAGTTTTTCATTTTACCACCTTTCTGATACTTATAAAGAATCTTCCCTAGTAAATATTTTTTATAAACAAAACATGAATTTTTATTTTTGCTATATGACTAATAATGTAGACTCGTCTGTCATAATGCAAAAACGTAAACCATTTCCGTTCCCAACATGATCCGTCTTATCCAATTTCATCCATTCACTTAGCCAAATCTTGAGGAGAAACTAGATTCCTTTTCACCTAATATTTGGCATGCTTGTTATGAATTTCGTAACTGCTATAAAGCGGCTGCGGCATTCCAAGATTTCGACAATGTTTGAGTAACGTTTGTCACGTGTCGCTTGCTATTTGCGACTGACCTAAATGCGAATCTGTAGCTATGAATGAGAGACTTCTTAGAACCTCTCATACTATCGTGAGTGTTCTATAAAAAATTTGCCAAAAGGCTTGTAAGGTCATATGTATCTGGCAAAGGTATCTAGAGACGTGATACAATTGGAAGATCTATTATTCATGTTTTGATGTGGCTAAGGTGAGCTCTGAAAATAGATGTTGTGGCGCCTGTAAGAGCTAACAAATTATATTCGATAATGTAATGCAGCAGGGGAATGCTACGCCTACAGGTTTCAACCCACTATCTTGTGGCAACCAACATTTTTTTCATTCCTGGCTAAGAATAGTAGGTAACTACTATGTAAATATTTTGCGGTGACTGAGATCATGAAGAGTGAAGATAAAACAAATATATAATAGCATTTGAAAGGCATGCGACTATAAGAGAGACGAATGTAAAGATGAGTTGATGACTATAAAGGTGAGAAAGAGGAAGTCTTAAGAAAAGATAGACGAATTGTGTGAGGAATGATATATGAAAGACAGTGAAGAGTGGAAGAAGAAAACTTGTCGCACTGATCCCAAGTAATATAAGACAACGGCAGTAAGATGACGACAGATTTGCACATTAACAGGTCTTGCAAAATTAGTTTTTTTTTTGCAGTACACCCTGAGAAATATTTGATCTAGAAGAGCCAGACCTTTTTTCTGTTGGCAACCTTGCCGTAATAGCTTCCTGGTATGTTCCTTTAATTCTAGTTAATTACAATAAATCAACTGCCTTTCATCTATTACTAAAATACAGAACAAGGAATAAATATCAACGATATAGCCCTGTAGGCGTTTACAACAGCGCCGCTCCAATAAATAGAGTCGTGAAGATATGCTCCACTACTCGTAAAATATACGTTTTTGCCGTAAACTTTGAAATCGGGTTTGTTTTCGGTTTTACTATGCCAGCAATTATTATGTTATAGAGTTTTAAACAACATGGTAATTCCGTGGTAAAACAAAGCTAATTTTATGAAGATTGCTATTAAAATGCTCCGTTAATTCTGGAAACTGAAAGTTTGACAGTGAAAACCAAAGCCGCATCGACAGTTAAAACTGAAATTCTATGGGAAAGGTAAAGAAGCCTTTGCCCTACAGTGGGACAGTATAGAATTGTTAGATTAGACAGTCATATTAATATTTTAAGACACGTTTTTCGTTCGCGTGAATTATAATGTCGATCTACAAATAAATCTGCGCTTGCACCGCTGGTGTTATCGGATCCTCTATAGTCTAGAGGATCTAGAGAACCAAATCTCACTTTGTCTAGAGTCTAGACAAAGTGAGATTCGGTCAGCGATAACGGTTTTCGAAAATTCAAAAATGTTTGGGATGTTAATGTGCTACCGAAATGTCACATGCATTACGAAATATCCAAAATTAATATCAGTCATAAAATTACACTTTGTCTAGCGACTCTGTTGTATAACACTTTTAGCTTCTAGAATACATAATAAATCCCTATCGGCATATTAACAGCTATTAGAATTAACAGTAACTCCATATTAAAACTAACAGTTATGGCGGCAATCAAAATAAAATTATCACCAATTATATTAGATCACCCCATTAGGAAATTCACGCATCCCACCGCAGAACTAAAACTCTTCTAAACGATTACAACATCTAAAAAAAACGTGTCAGAGTATAAATTCGTTTGCATGCGACATCATAATCCCATTGCACACGTCCAGTTGAATTTGTATCTACTTAAAGACGTGGTTGTTTTATAAATAAAGTTATTTATATAGAAACGTACCGTCAGCAACGCCGCCTACGTCGCTTGGGCTATTTTTAAGAATTACTATAATGTTGGTATCGGGATCGCGGTGTCGTTGCTTTTTGATGAATTGATGATGTCTGAGCTTGTTGATGGACTTATTAGTGGTTTAGATTGTCTATGCTGTTCTTATTTATCATCAGTAGGTACATTTCCTTGTGGCTTTCCAATATTCTGGGTTTACTTAATCTTGCAGTTGAAATGATCCATTACTGAACGGAATTTTCAGCTAAAAGTTACCAAACGTTTATTAGCTGATAACGAAATTATTGGGACTTGCGAATTTTGTCTTACTAGCCATATAATAGAGTTTTACTATTTGCTTATTAGTTTTGTATTCTTTTATTAAAGTTTATTTTATAATAACTAAAGTTTGCTTAATTTTAAAAGTTATAAATCTTGTTGGCTTATTTCTTTTTGTCAGTGATTCTTATGTAAAAATAATTATGTATCTTTAAGCTTACATACATTTGTTTTTTTTTTTAAAGTCTACTCTGTAGTTGGATTTCTGCATGACACAAACTTTCTCTGAGATAAGGAAGACACGAGCTATGGCGTAAGCTATCCATTCTTCCTCACTGCGTGTCAAGGTGTTGTTATATCATTATGAACTATGGTTTTCCTTACAGTGGGGTCCTAACATCTTACGTTAGTTACCATTAGTTCAAGAAAACCATTTATTTATCCTTTGAGTCCTTCGCTTTTCTTTAATTCATTCATTGAGTCTTACAATATCTACGAAAGTATGTTTTCAAGTTCTTTGTAAATCATTTTGAGAATTCTTATGTGCTCTGATATACCTTTAAAGTAATATGAGAGTTAAGTCATCTATTAGTCTATATTAAAACAAATAGAGCAAATGTAGAGAATACCAATAAATTCAATCTTGTTATGCTAATCCTAATTTGCGTTAATCGTGCACTGTACTTTTTGCCCTTGCAGCTTACGGTGACCTCATCTTAAACATATTCAAATGACTTCTGAGAATCGTCTTCTGTCACCATTCTTTATTTATCGATTAGACTTGTATTCGTAAGTATTTATTAATGATTAGCTGTTGCCCGCGGCTTCGCTCCCGTGGGCACCACCCCACAGGACCCGTTTTCGGGATAAAAAAAATAGCCTATGTCACTCAGGAATAATGTAGCTTTCTATTGGTGAAAGAATTTTTTAAATCGGTCTAGTAGTTTCGGAGCCTATTAGGTACAAACAAACAAACAAAAAAATCTTTCCTCTTTATAATATTAGTATAGATTAGTATAGATAGAGCTAGATTAGATTTGTCATCATTGAATTGGTAATTTATTTCATTATCATACACATAGCCTATATTCCCCGACGGGTCAAGCAGAAGTGGACCTACAGTACACCCACATTTTTTCAGCTTAGTTTAAGTCCTATGGCGTCGAGCTTATTGCCATCAACTGGGCACAAGTATGCTCCAGCCGTACTGAGGAATTCCTAATGGAAAATCTCAAATTCACTTTGCAAGACACGGTGTCCCGTGTCTTGTGTGTGAATTTGAGTTTTTAGTTGCGCTCATAGTCAGCAGTGGCGTTTGCAACAAATAGACCAATAAGATCATGACCTAGCAGAAGACGCCCTGGGCGTCGGGAATCGAAAGCCGATTCCCGGCCACCTTAGGTGCGGGCTTGCGGACGGCGAGTAATGGGTAGCTCGCCGTCCGATAAGGACTAGGCCCGAGTCGACGGCGCGTAGTGTTCCACGCGCGCCTCAAAGAGATGTCAGCAAAAACTGACGGGGTCCGCTAGGGCCGATGTCTTTCTGGGTCGCGGATAAATTTGCAAGAGAGTTACCGCGGCCCTGGCACAAGCAACTGAAGGAACACGGGTGGGTTTTAGTCAGTAAAAGTTTGACACGCCCTTCCGCTTCACCCAGAGCGGGAGAAGTCATTGGATGATTTCCCATCCAAAAAGTAAAATAAGGGTAGATGTAGCGTGGTTTCTTCATCGATAAATCTCGTTCATCTTTCATCTGAGTGTGCATCTCTTTCTTGCCTATATTATGAATGTATATAAATGTTTCTTATGTTTGAATTAAATGCGATGTTATAGTAATAGTAAAAGTAATCTTTGTTCACATATATTGGTAAATTTTCGCACAAGTAATGCTTAAACTTAAGTGAAAATACACAAAAGTATTAGCATTTGAGGCCGAACTAGGCATAGCCTGTATTACAGCCTTCAACGCCGTTTTCCTTGAGTTGTAATTAATAGTATTTCGAATATAATGATCCCATTTTGAATGTACTTATCTAATACAATGTTAATAAGTATAAGTGTAATTGCTGCAAGGCGTTCCAGTGCGAGGATAAACGAATAAATAAATCAGTAAATAATAATAATACAAAATAAATAAGGTACATAATGCAAACTAAATATGTTATACAATACAAAATAGAAATGGAGGAAAAACTAAAAATAAATGATAAAAGAAATATGTTAATGGTTATCAATTAATTATATACTTGTGTTTTCTTGCTATCTAAAATAGCAGTCTTGTCTGTGGGATGAAACTATCTCCTAATGTCTGAACTACTTACGCTAAGCTCAATAAACTTTCTCCTATGTGTTGTAGTACTTGTAAGTTACTTTTTTGTTTGTTGCTTGTGGTCAACAATAATTATGATGAAGTATTGGTACAATATTTTTTGTAGGTTCGATGATGGACTAAAGATGCAGGGTAGATATCTTTTTTAGAACTGCGGACTCTGTCCGCTCACAATGTGACTCTAGGAAAGACGGTGGTACAGTGATCACATGTTGCTGTACACAGCGAGGCATTTTTAGTTTCCCCGGGTGTTGCAAAGAGGGGGTTCCGGGGTACCTTCTACGGGATGGTGATGACAGGAGTGGTTTTAGTCATGTAAAAATCCCACACTCCTTGGTCTTTGCCCCAAAATTACAGGCGCCTTTTGAAGTTTTCACGCGTTACCAAAAACAAAAAAAAACTAGAAAAATATGAGACTACTTGGGTATATTTTGCCGGGTCATAATGTAGTGGTCAAAATACTGACAATTCCTGTCGCAGGTCTGCTGGAAGAAATCTCTTTCAGAATAAGCACCTTTGTGTGCTTCTATCTGTATTCATTCTTCTCTCTATTAATTAGTGTTTTGCGTGTATCTGATATATGCTCTATTTTTAAAGGGTTTTATTATTATTCATGCTTTGTCAGTCTCGGGACCCTGGGGTTCCGGTCCTTTGAAAGGGATGCGAGGAGCCAAAGTCAACTCGCAGAGGCCTTGTTAGGCATGTATCAGGAAATGTGACATTAACCGACGATTATCCCTGTACGCACTACGCAAGTGCACCCAAGGGCAAACCACGGTTGGTGCAGGACTATTGCAAAATATGGAGAAAAAATGTATTGAGCTATGAGTCTCGTAGGTTTAGTGGATCGGTTGTCTAAAACTATAGGAGGATTACTGGCCCCTGCCTGACCACTGTTGAACTACACGGCTATGATATGGCAGGGGGTGACTTGCACACTCAACTAATTATTCATACTATTATTATTTATTTACACAGTTTCTTTACGTGCTCTTTATTATGAAAAGCTAGGATAGTAAGAGAAAACAATAAAATCTGTGTAAAAATCCGAACATCTTGCAAGTATTTATAGTCAGACGCCTACGACTGCCTACGAGCAACACACTAACCCATTTCTCATGGCCCAATCTCGCAAATTGTGTATGTTAAGACTTTTTTCTCTTATTTTCAATACTGAGAATTGTAAGAATGTTTATCCTTGGCTTACTTTTAAGTCCCTGTGACGTAGGTTTGTAGGTAATATTTCAGAAGTAACTTTGGGATAGGCTGCGTTACATCGTTATGAGCCATTTTGTTTTTCTTTTTGGTGGCCTGTATTGTCCCACTCCTGAAAAAAGTCGTCCTCCTGACCGTATCGGAGTTGTGCTTCATGTCGCCAGATCTCGAGAAATTCATCCAAGGCGTCCCGCCATCTTTTCATTGGTCTGCCGCGACCCCATCCAGCTATGTCAGGGCTCCAGTTTTGTGTTATCAATTGTTATGATATTATTTATAGTAAAAGCAGGGACTGAATAGTCATCACAATCACAACAATTGACAAAATGAAAATATAATATTAATAGTTATTCATTTGAGAAGATATTCCATCTGTGTATGTGTTTCATCTGGTATTCACATTAATATAATTTTGATAGAACATTGAACTGAAAGCAAGGTTAATATCTCTAAATGGATAAGCAGTTCCTAGGTCAGGATCACAAATAGTAGATGCTACTGTATATATCCCTCTTCACCTAAAATCTAAACGTATTTTACATACCTATAAAACAAATGGAATCGCACCCACATCATTCCACACCCCATCTCTAAACATTGGAATTTAGACCATCGACCATAGTAATTTCATTTTCCTGCCTTTATCCCATGTTTCTTGGGGTATTTTCTTTTTCCAAACCATCCTTTTCCACCGCCACGTTATCACAGAATCCCTTTCCTTTATATCATTCTTCACATCCACTAACATGCACTGGGCCCACGTGGTGGATAAAGGCCCATTGCCTCTCACAGAGAGGAGGCCTGTGTCCTAGCAGTGGGAACATTAAAAAGGCTGATAATGATGACTCTTCACTCCACACAGTCCATCCATATTTTCTTTGGCCTTCCGCTCCCTTTCTGTCTCCCATCCATACCATCGACTATAGAAGTATAGACATCGGATCATTCGCGTGTGTTTGTTCGTGAAACAGCCGGCCTCAACCTTACTTCACTGACGAAAATAAACCATCACACGTCCGCGACTAATCTATCGCTAATTCTTTGGTTTAGTCTTGCCAAATGTATTATTAGAGCGATAACCTGTCTCCTAGCACCTGATCGGTTCACTTTCGGGCTTTCGGGGCAGGGGATTAGGCAAAAAGTGTTTTCTAGACAGATTGCCATTTAGCGTGGCAATGTTGCCAGCCTTTTCGGCACTTTTTCATTGACAGCGATGCGGACAATTTTATTGATGTTCTATGAGCATTTTGTCCATTTTCTTTCTTTTTTGCAAGCATATAATAATAACAATACATTTATTTAATCATAAAAAAGTATTAAAACTAGGCAAACCTGTATCTTGGGTTCCAAAAACACATATGCGTACATACACACACACATACAAAAGTTGCTTAAAATTAAGTTATGATTAACTTCTGCTTAGCCATATTTTTTTTGTTAAGCAACGTTCAGAAGCAGGATAAAGTGTCTATACCGTTAGTGGCCTAGTCTATTTCCATGTCTATCTTGAATAGTTGTTCAGAGAAATGTATCGGAAGATGTGTAAAAGCACTCTTTAGCATACGCTGTTGCTTTGCACAGTTTGCACTATGAATATGTTTGAAAATGCAAATATTTCATTTGCTGAAGTGGTGCGGGTACAGTTCTCTGAAATATAAACTTTTACGAATGGATGGTTGAGTCATAGAAGTACAATTCATACGAGCATAGAAACCTAAAACGTCTAAAAAAGGCAGATCAATAATACTCGGGAGTTTATAACAACGAAGGCATGAAGTTTTTTTATGTTTGCTAACCACTTTGTTTCCACGATCTTAGTTGTAGATAAATTATACAGATCAGCGAGCAAATACTGCTGCGCTTTATATCGTGTAGTTTTAGTAATAGATTTAGTTAAATTGATTGGTACATCGAGCGAAACAGGTAGCTTTAATAGCTCTGAGAATAACAATAACAATATCTTATAAGAACCCAATAATCATAAACTGAAAGCTTTACAATAGCACGTGCTAACATCATAATTCCTACCAGCGGAGGATTACACGCCAACTCTACTTAATCAAACGATATTATGTTTAAATCCTTAATTTGTAGGGTTTGGAAGAAATCTCTGAAGTCATCATAAAAGTGAAACCAAAAAAGAATACCAATTGAAATAAAAATCATTTTAGCTTACCGTGCGTTGTCATCCAAACCAAACGTATATGCAAAATTTCATCTTGATCGGTTGAGGATAACTGCTTTTAAAATTCAGTTGCAAGATTTGACCCGAAGATACATACATACATGGTTACATACTTATATACATACATTGCAAGTTAATAAAAAGCTTGTAAAAAGCTTGTAATGAAAAAAAAGAGGAGAGAAAATGTATTTCGGGAAGACTGTCATATCAAATTTGAAGTGTCTCCTGAAGCTCAAGACAAAGCATCATTCTATGTATAAGCAATGGTCAGTCAAAATGCCAAAATTTCAAAGAATGATCGTGACATTTCGATATTGCTTGACATTTCTATACATTTTTAACTATTTTCCTGTCGTTAAGGCGCTTTCGATGATAGAATGTAATTTTTGCCTTACTGTAACAAATGTCAATAACCACAATACTGTCACCGAGGTCAATGTCCCTGTTCTCAGTTATTCTAAAATAGCACTTCCATAGGAAACTTCGGTAGAATGCGGTCACAGCGATGACTGACGGGGGACGGTCAAAACTCTTCGACCGTTTTATTACATTTCTTAACGATGAATGGCGAAAACTTGGGCGTTTAACCTGATTGAAATTGCTGGAACTCTTTGATGTTTGTGCCACTAAAGTATTATCACACCTACTAATACATTAAATGTTAAAGTTTGTGAGTATGGATGGATGTTACTCTTTTACGCAAAAATTACTTAACAGATTCGGGTGAAATTAGTCGTATTAACTATAAACTCATATTATAAATTATCAGTGAACATAGAATCTTCTAAAACTTTTTATCCGGTTTCTTTGGCATACATTTCTTTTACGCGAGCAGAGCCACGGATGGCAGCAAGTCCCAAATAAAAGGGAGTGGGGAAGGGTAATGTTCTAATTTAAATATCTCGTCTCAGTAATTTCCGAAAACGGGGACGTAGATACAGACGTGGCTCACAGAGTAAATGTTGCCGGGCAAAAATGGCGAAGTATGACGGGAGTCTTATGCGACACCCGAATACCAATACGCACAAAATACAAGACGGCGGTTAGACCGGCAATGATGTACGGTGCCGAATGCTGGGCCGTGAAAAACAGCCACGTCCAAGATCGAGGAGTAACGAGACTGAATAGGGTCCGCAACGAATACGTCCGAGGTACTTTAAGGGTGGCTCCAATACAGGATAAGTTGACGGAGAGTAGACTGCGATGGTATGGACATGTCATGAGAAGGACAGAAAAACATCGTGAGAATGGCTCTGAGCCTACCTGAGGGCAAAAGAGGCCGAGGACGACCTCCTTAGACATGGTGGACCAGTATGACGAAGCTCCTCAAGAAGGAGAAATTGCCTGACCCGACAACTCTAGCTAGACGGAGCGTCTTGGCACCCGCCGTGAAATAAGGAGAGCCGACCCCACCTAAAGTGGAAAAAGGCTAGGAAGAAGAAGAAAAAGGGGAAGGGAAATATTCATCTAAATCATCAATGGTTATATAATATCTTAATCAGCATTAATCTGAAAGTCAGCGCTCTTCTGAATGTTCTTTTTAACCAATTAGAAATGGTGTTGGTTATTATATTTTTCTAGGATTATAGTTCCTTGTATGAGCTTAATCGTGTTTCTTTTCATGATCGAAAGCTTTAATGGCTTAGTGCTTAAAGCGAGCGTTAGTGCTTTCGAGGACTTTTATCTTTTATATCTATTTATTTGTGTATCTAAAAGCAATTCCTTTTCAAGATGCCTATCTTTGATAAATTGTTATCTTTTCGTGTACTTACGGTTCAACGGATTTAGATAAAACATAGCACACGGGTAGAGGTAGACCATGTCTTGCAATAAGACATAGGATACGTTTTTATTCCGGGACTATGTTGCCTTGGGTTGGTTTCTGTCTTTCACGTTGACGAGTCGCTGGCGAGAAGCTAGTAAGAAATATGTTGCAAAGGAAACCCACCTCCGTTGAAGGATACTCAGATATGAACTAATTAGTGACATGTACTAGGTCTAGTGGTCGCATTTGAATCCCGCGTCATACAAAGCGTTATTGGGTTTTTTAATCTGGACTTTCTCAGCAGCAGCCCGGAGTCGGATTTGTGCCCGGTTATTGGCAGTAGGCTCCCCCTAATATATTGGGTGTACTATTGATTATTGCGCGGCATAGGAGGACACCGTGGGGTTTTAGTGGGTTAGAGTCCCACATAACTGCGCTATCTCCCTGTGGTAGCGCAGTATGCATGAGCATTCCAAAATGCAAAAAAAAAAAAAATGGTGTGATGTTATGTTATACAAAACATGTTTTCATTATATCATAGTTTAATAGTATTTTTACGATACACGTGTGTCTAGGTATCTGTCTTAGACTTGGAATACAATAAAGAGTTATCTATCTACACAGTTTATAGGGTCTGGGTCATCTCGTTTACATACAAACTCACGACTAACCCTTTTACGAGCTGGTTCACCTTGGGGGTGCAGGCACGCAGGTTGATGTCATCGGGTTGAAACACTGCGTTCAGTTTCTATTTCTATATTATTTTAGTGTGGCAACATTGTGGGATAGAGATAAGAACCGATTATTGTCGGGTTTTAGATTGGATGTCATAAATTATTTACTCGCATTGTTAATAAATGTTTTGTCGATTGCCACCATGTACGATTTCCTGTTATAATATATTGTTTGGGAATTATTTAATGTAATCGTTTGAGTGTTTTTTGCGTCTATAATGTCTCTTGTATGCAAAGCCAAATGCATCGCCGGATATATTCAGTCTTGACAGTTTACCTGTCCAATGAATTACTTAAATTGTTACCTAAATAAAAGTTCCATCATCATACCTAGCTCGACATTACCCACTGTTGGACATAGACCTATCTTTTCTTAACCCAATTTAGGATCTATCTGCTATGGCTACAATTTCATCTGCCTATTCTTCCTCTAACCTTCGGTACTTTTGTATTATCTGTGTCTTCGGTTACTGCATAGCTTACCCGACATCACCGCACATTGCTAATTATAAATTCAAACTTTTGTCCATCACTATGCTTTCATTCAAAACTGTTCAGCACCTCTTGCATGATTCAGTAACAAAATATCTTTACAAACATTTTATTACCGTTGGGATTATGAGAATACAACTTGGTGAAATAATACAGATGAAGATAATTTTGTTGTCGTGTGAAATTAGACGGGATTGTTTCGGATTGGTCGTAAATGTGTGGGTAGGTAATTTCAGTATTGCACATTTAAATGTTTCATCGATCGCGACCATGTGCGATTTTGTGAGTTTGTAAGTGCAGTTGAGACGCTAGAAAATAGAGGAGCAATATTATTTTACTATTTATTTACTGTTATTAAAGTGTTTATTTTGTCTTTCATGATTCTTATTTATGTGAGGTCACTCACATCAGCTAATATAATATCTAAACTATTTTTAGACTTTAGTTTCTTTGTTACTTCTTCAAATAATAGCAATGCCTTACAGTTAGACGTATCGTGTGTTTTGCTCGTCTTTTTCAATAAGGAGCGTTGAGTTACCGCTTTGCCCTGGTAATGGTCGAACTTGTCGTTGATAACAGGCAAACAGCGTTAGTTTACAACAAACCTCACGACATTGTAAACTCTTTATTATCGAATTTGGATGCGATTAATGGTTTCATAAAGAAAGAAAACAATATATCCCGATTTTGGTATATCGCAAGATTTCATGTTACCAGTGTTTGCAAAAATCCGTTGGCTTAATCATAAGTTTAAACATGCATAAAGGCACTAACCAAATAAATTATAGTGTATCAAAACGAATAGTATAAAATCGTGTAATGAAATAGATTATGTCGTGTGATAGTTTATCGTATGGTTAATTGTATGTTTATTGGTGCTAAATGTAATGTTCGCTAGGTGGTGCATGCAGGCAAGCCTAAGTTCATCAACCGTATTATGGGTCATACTGATATCGAAACCAATACGTAATATTAAATATTTGCATGAATGTTATGAACCTACTCTTGGACAAAAATGTCAAGCTTACGATCCACATTACAAATCTTTAACAACTAATTCGACTTATGCCCCGTTTCTTGAACGGACATTGTCAAGCGAACCTGAGCTGACAACCATGATAGTGGTCAAACGCGAGCCTACCAAAAATTTAAAAAATAATACTGCTGTGATTGGTTGAATCTTATCTTCATTATATCAGCCGAAAGACGTCCACTGCTGGACATAGGCCTCCCACAAGCGTCACATTGACCGGTCCCGTGCGTCTCGTAACTAGCGGATCCCCGCAACCTTCACCAGGTCATCGGTCCACCTGGTGTGAGGCCTTCCAACGCAAAGTCTTCCGGTTTGTAGTCGAGGGCACAGCAATGTGCCTTGCCCACTGCCACTTAAGTTTGCCAACTCTTCGGGCTATGTTGGTAAACCTGGTTCTCTTGCGGATCTCTACATTTATGATTCGATCACGTAAGGAAACTCCGAGCATAGCCCTGTCCATTGATTGCCCTTTGAGTGACTGTAAGCTTTCTGATAAGTAAACGACCACGTCTCAGAGCCATAATATGACATCACTGGCAACACATACTGGTCATAGACTTTAGTCTTGAGACACTGTGGTAAGTTCTTATATTACAAATAATATAAATGCAAAGTGAAAGTTTGGATGGATGGATGTATGTTTGTTCCTCAATTACGTCAGAACGGCTAAACGGACATGGATAGAATTAGGCACAAAGACAGATTATAGTCTGGATTAGCACATAGGCCACTTTTCATCCCGGTATATAATGTGCCCTAGGGAACACACTTAACGCGGGCAAAGTCGCTGCCAGATGCTAGTGAATAATGAATTCAACAACTAATCGCATCACTTCACTTGCGTTTAATATTTGACCAGAAACGTGTTTGAAAAGAAAAATTTGCTACCTAATTTCCACACAGGTAAAAATGACGAGCAAAAATGTATTCAAAATAGTTACACCAGCGTTTCAGCCTTTCTAATTTCCCAGATACAGGCCGAAATCCATCAAAGCGTCGTTAAGCCGGCCAGACTAAACGTCTAGCCTATACACAAAACATTACACTCGAGAGTTCATCGCAGTCGGTTAAAAATAACTCTTGTTTGTACCATAGTCCATACACTATCTAGGTAACTACATGTTGGTCTTAAATACAATTTTCACCAAACGGCACGCATCGCATCGGAACGGAACGGATTTTACAATCTTTAAACGAAATTAAATCGTGTATCACAGTAAGTCTTTATTACCAAACCTTTATTATCAGCAAGCGGGCGCATTCCGCGGCACGCGTTAGGAGCCGCGGAAATTGTACCTACTTTAGCTGCGTGGATAGACTTTGAGGCAACTTGCTTTTTCTTCCAAGTCTAGCAGTTCCCTAAGATATGTGCTATCTATAAAATATTTGTAACCGGTACCGAGTCGATTTACATCATACCGATAAGCGATTTTTACTAAGCGAAATTGCAAGTAAGTTCACATGGATGCAATGCGATCTACTTCTTTGCATTTGAAGTTTTCTTATAAAATACGAGTGCGACATCGCCTACGAACGACGAAGGTTCCTATTCTCTAACAGTACGACCTGTTACAAACATTTTAGAACGTTCGTTTCATTTTGCTTCTCACCAGGTGACTCGCTATGTTCTGGGTACTAAGCTAGTCGGGTGTCAGTGCGTTTTCGGCCTATGCGTCCTCGGATTTATGCAGATACTCTTTCTGTTTTGGCATTTCATTACACGTTTTTTTATTTTTGTTGTTTTTATGTGGTGCTTGACCACTATCTCACCTGATGGTAAGCGGTGATGTGGTCGACGGTGAAGCATTCCCAAAACGTTTAGTGCGTATGGATGGGATGTCCACCTTGTACCGATGGCGCATAGCCGTACGTCTGGTAGTCCGATGATGAAACGGGCTAGGCGGAATTAGATCATGCAATTCCATCACACAATACCTGAAATGTAATCGATAAAAAACCGACAAGCTGGCAACTCGGGGAAGATGTTCAAGGATCTGGAGCTTTGACTTGACCAGTGCCTCATTGCCGATGAGCCTCTTAGCTCGCTTTTCGATCGTCTCTAGTGCATCAAGCTGGTATTTGGCATATGCGTTCCAGAGATGAGAACAGTAGATGGTATTTGGCAGAGTAGTTCTGTGCATGATCGAACTTGCGCATGTGTTTAAGTTAAGCAGCTGTTCTGGCGTGAAGTACCTTCTCATCTTTGCAAGGATCTCCAACTGTTTGGCAGTCAGCTGAGCCTGTGCCTCAATGTAAGGGCCAAAATTGAGAGTCGATGTCAACGTAACGCCAAGAAGCTCAAGATGTTCCGTTATTGGCATGATCACATCTTGGAAAGATGGAGTCTGGAGAAATTGGCTTTTTTGCGAAAAAAAAAACCTCTTTAAACCTGACTAGATTGGCATCGCCCATTCGGAGACTAACTGTCCTTGCAGGTTCAAACGCTTCACCATGGCCACACGGACATCAACTCTAGACGGTGATTAACCGATGTTAATCCAGTAATGATAACTTACTACTTACAGGAGTTTTAAGCACTTTAGAAAATATCTTGCCCTCAAGGTACGAACCGAATAGGAACCATATTATGCAAAATACCAATGTCAACTAGGTACCTGTTAGTACATAATTTGAAATCATAATTACCGATAGGATGAAAAATAACTACATATATCACTAGATACTACTGTTGTTGGATGCCGAACCAAATAAATTTCGTTACGAGAACCAATAAACACACGTAGCAACTTCATTCAACACCCAATTCCTACAATTAGATCAACAAACACTTCTCAATTGGCCGTTCCAGTAAATCTTAGATGTTACCTAGGTATTGGTAGCCCGATTCATAGCGAACGTGACTACTAACCGGTCGCCGAACACGCGTCGCTCTGAAAGGAAATACCGGCTTTTAAACTTAAGTTACTCCTGTTTTGTGGTACCGTTTTGTAGCGTTTTGTGGTGAGATTCTGTGTAAGGCTTAGAATGTGACTTATCTTACTATTGAAATTGTGGGTATTGGGTACTGAATGCTTGGTATATTTGTAAATGACACTGAAATTTAGTATTCCCACACTTATCTAAACTCAGTAGGCAAAAGAGCAATGACATTTGCTGCAACCACTATGTAAATGTTAACTGAAATGATAATGACCTACTTCCTAATGGTGATGAAAAACTAACTAAAAAAACAACAAAATAAACTTTAGTTAACAGAGAGAAGTCTGAAGGTAAATCAAAATCACTTAAAACGAAACTTGAAGGCTGTCAACAACCATACCCAACTCTCTAAACCATGACAAGGACTGTCAATCATATAGAAACTGATTGAAACAGCTTTCTGCTATATGGCTCACGAAGACAAATACATACATCAAGTACATATCCACCATCTTACTTGACCTAGCTCTAACAATGCTAGCTCAGATTTCTAGTCCAGCTTGTCCAACCGGTTTAGCTATCTGCTTTGTCCAAGTCTGGATACGTAGGCGTTAAGATATGTGGTGCCCTTTATTATAAACTAGCGAACCGCCCTTGCTTCGCACGGTTTTTACTAGGTACTTGGCAAAACCTCGAGATTTTTTTATTAATTTATTCAAATTCTGTTAACAGTATTACATTCACCAATTCTGCCAAATTGTAAAACGGTTTGTCGGCAGTTGACCTCGTGTCTCAATAGATTTCAAATTTTGGTTAAATGTGCTTATAAACTTAATATTAAGTAAACAACACTAAACAATTAATACAAATTCAAATAACCCACATTCAACCCATGATCCAATTTCGATTGACCATGGTAGCAAAACGCAAGGCTTTTATTGTATGTAAGTTTATATGAAAATGGTGAGCGAACGTGAACAATACACGGAAATATCTAGGATTTGTATAAAGAGCAAACGCGAAAAGAAATATTTTTCGAATACAGATATGTCAAACACGGCGTACCTCAGGGCGGGGTGTTAAGTTCTCTTTTATTTCTGCTATATATAAACGACTTACCGCGGCACATTAAATATCCAATGATTTTGTTTGCTGATGACAGCACTGCGTTAATCAGTTGTGCATATGCAAATAAATATGAACAGGACATAAACAGTACACTCAGGGACATTGTGAATTGGCTTGACGACAATAAATTAGTAATTAATTAAGGAAAGACTAACATAATACATTTCTATCAGCGCACATCAATACCAAATTTAAAAATTGAACTTAATAAAACTAAAATAGACCAAGTATCAAAAGCAAAATTCTTGGGCATTGTAATTGACAGTCAAATGACGTGGAAACCTCAAGTAGAAGAGATTTGTAATAAATTGAGCATATCTGCTTATGTCCTATTCAGTTTGGCTAAGAAGGTTAACATCGCCACAACTTTGGTTGCATACCATGGTCTCGTAGCTTCCATTCTGAGATACGGTATAGTTTTCTGGGGAAATTCTTGCCTACGGGAACAGGTATTCAAGGCCCAAAAACGTTGTTTAAGATCGATGTTAAATATGAAAATGACTGAAAGTTGTGTTCCAGTGTTTAAGTCCATAAAGCTGTTAACATTTCCGGCAATGTATATTTTAGAAATGGCAATTTTTGTTAAACGTAACATGCATCTATTTACTTCAGTTTCGCAAACTAGTAAGAGACCAATCAGAAGCCAGTACAAAAACCTTTTACTAGTTGAGAGTTGTAATACTGCTTTATTTAAAAAAAATGTTATTAGTATGGGACCTACAATATATAACAAAATACCTGACATAATAAAAGTTGACATAATAAAAATTACGTATCGTGTTATACGTAATTTTAAAAAGAAGTTAACAGCATTATTGATTGAAAAGTGTTACTACTCGATTAACGATTTTCTAAATGACATTTGACATTCTAATGTAAATTTCTAATTTAATATAATGATAACATGTTTTGTGCAATTTAACGACATACCAACATATTTAATTGTATCTGTTTTGAACTGTAATTCGTAATTTTGTATTTTTGATACTAGTTTTTTGATTATCTACTCGTTTTACTTAATTCATGTTTGCATGCCTAATCTGGTAGATTGTACAAGGATCACAATTGTTTTTTTTTTACACCTTATGTCATGTACCTACAATCTCTGCAAATAAAATAAACTTTACTTTACTTTACTTTACTTTAATGGTACGAAGATTCTGTAAATGATTATGTAAAGCCGTATCGAAAGCCATTGTGAAGAATAACGTGGTCACACAGACAGACACGAAAAACTATGATAATAATATGTACTTAGATAGATATAGAAGGAAATATTATAATGGGGACCGGAACGTACTGCTATACTACACGTACACTACTATATATATATATGGGTGTATGTGATAAAGTGTATAGATTTTGCCCACGCAGATTGAGTATGGAATTGGTCGTGTTTTGTATGGATAATGGAATGTTTCGGCAGCTACTTATAGTTATCTGCTAAATAATTTAAACAAAATGTTTTACATATTTAATTTATCTGGAACATGGTGTAGAATTTTTAACCCCAATTCTGTAAAAAAAAGGTTCTGATTCTGAATGGCTTTATTTGGGCACACGTCTTTAGTTTTCAATCTAAGAATGTTCTTAATTTATTCTTCTTCGTATCGATGATTCCAATAAAATAAAATGCTTTGTCTAGAATTCTTCCGCGTCGATAGCGTTAGCATTTGCCTCGTAAAGGTATTTCAGGGAGCTGGTGCTCTAGCACAGAGAGAAAAAAAGATAATGAGGAATGAGTATTAACCATAAAATGTATAGTTTTGATGTTGTTTATTACTGAAACAGATAATACTCCCAAATGTCTTCATATCCTTACCGCTATTTTAATCACTGACGATATTTATAAAGCCATGCATGAACCAAAAGCAAATGATCGTGATCAGTAAACTGATTTACTAGGTAAAGCTCTACCTTTAATCTAAGCTAAGGCTAATCAAGTCACTAGAAGAGAACTTTAATACAAGTTATCGTATCTTAGCGTTGAATCTAAACAAGTTCAAAGCCTGTAGGCATTGATCGCATGAAGATATCTTTCAATAACAGTTTAAAGGTTAATTGGTGTTTGTTTTGCCTCTCTGAGTAAACTCGAGGTTATTTATGAGAATTTCTTATCGAGATTTTAGTATATTATAATAAAGTTGAATGTAAGTTTACACAATTCTACGGCAACGACATCAATTAGATAGGTTTGTGTCATCACAGTCATCATTTATCAAACAACAAATGTCTAAATTCAAACTATAAATTTGTAAAATATAATAATAAATCTTAAATAGGGCACAACAATATACGATGCCTGGGCCCTAAATAAGTGACATTCTATTAACTAAGCGTTACGATAGTGATTGGAATCATGTCAAAAATGTAGGTAAATGTCAAATGCTATCGAAATGTCACGTGTTCAATCCATTACGTTTTGGCATTTCGACCATCGCCAATGACACTTGTCGAAAGCCTCTGTTCTAAGATAACCCTGTATCTCATAACTATGTCATTACATTCCTGGCATTTCGACCATCACCGTCGCCTTAGGTCCCGTGACTTTGGTAATATTATTGACCAACGTGCTGTTGCATTTCCTTGGTTTCTATGTAAACTGCTTATTTTTTTTATTTGAACAAGAAATTTTTAATCGTGTCATAATAAATGCAGAAATTTCTTCTGTAATACAATTAAACATTAGTATAAACTATGATGATGAAGTCAGTGAAAGGTAAGCTCATCAGCAAGAAGGCACCATAGCAACACGATCCTCCCTGCGGAATAAATTATGTACATATATTAGAACGACTTAATGTAATCGCTTTTCCGGTTCCTAAGCGGAGCGATGATCTCATAATAGGTGACTATTTGCTGACTCCAGACGGAATTCTGCGTTAACACTAAATGACAAACATAGTCCCGAATTCTAGATCATACCACCACGATAGTGATAATGTGATAATTAAATTATATAAGACTAGTTTTTCAACCTAGATTTGTAAGTTTCTCCTATTAAGCTAGCAAATTTGATCTTCCTGGCCTCGTGTTTACAGAAAAATCCTTATTTGTTTATGTGACAAGCCAGGATATTTCTGGCTTACTGTAATATCTTCGAAGCTAACCTAGCTTTGTAATCTGGGATAAGGCTACCTTGTTAGTATCAGTATTCTTCCGAATATTGATTAAGAATGACTAAATAGGCGATATTAAATTTTTTTGCGGTTTTCCTTATTATTTGCAAGCATTGGCAAAAAATAAGAGATAATAATCTGACCAATCTGTAGACAAGTCATACCTAACCTACTGCATTATCAAATTCAATATTTAAGAACACCAAGGTACCCTTAATAAACTCACATTTGATGATACACCTATTTTTCATCTGAACCATGTATTCCTTAGAAAATACAACATTTTAAAGCAAGGTAGGCTTTTGATATTTCATCCACGCCCCCGTAAGATATAGGCTGACCTATCCTGACACCAGCCGCTCGGTTACTACCTATACTAGTGCATAAATAAATACATTACGCGTCTTAATATAATCTGGTTTCAAGTTCCACTGAGAGCGTTGATCTCGAAGTCTCGAACCAGTGCGAAACTTTCGTCTGGTATTGTGTCTCCGAATCCGAATCCGTTCGCTTTGAGCATTGTACACGGATTTGTCTTGGGAGCGTGGTTGAGGTTGTGCGTATGTTTTGGTTAGACAAGGAATAAAAGCGATGGGAGATAATTTAGTTACCTTTGCAGTTAAGTTTACTAACATAGGTTTTTATTGGTGGATAGAGTTACACGCATTTCTTCATTTAGATATTGTGTTCAAAAACCGGAATAAGAATTGAGTATGCTACATCAGATTCTTGTCTGTTTAATGTTTGTGTTTCTTTGTAGTTTTAGTTTAGTTTTTATAAGTTTCATCTTTACTCAAATATTCATTACAATTATCACTAGCTAAGTCTACTGCTGCATTGAAATAAAATCTTTGAAGAGTTGACACCTACATCTCAAAACTTGCCGTAAGCTTTGTTTCTGAGCAAGAACGTCGTTTGTGCAGATTTTTCAAGTGTTCTTCAAACACATACAAGTATATTATAGAATATCTCAGCAAGCACACATACAGTTGGTGTACGCAGACAATGCGACGTCTCCTCTCCTCCGTGTCGTATTGAGAACCGGATCGACCGGATTGGCACACTTTTGTATGCTCCTACTTAGATTAAGTTGGAGTTTTGTCTTTTAGAAATACTTCTAGGGTTGATTGTAATTTTACCATCTTTTAAATGGGCTGAAAGACGCTGGAGAATGGCCGAGAAAGGAATAACTGTATTAATTATTATTTTTTGATTATCTACTATTTCTATGATTTCAAAATTGTGGTTTATTATTATAGTTTTTAAGCACTTGCGAATCGATGGAATGATTTAATTGTAATATTTTATTTTAGTTAAATGTTTTAATTCGAGGCATCGTTTTACACCTAAACTATATATTTAGGATAACCAATTATTGAGGCGTAAAAACGATTCCGCGTGTCTCTAGTGCCATTCATTCATTGGATACATATGAATTATCCACAACATTTCTATATTTGCAATTCTAAACTATCGGTGGTCTCATGTAGGTTGATAATGTGTACATCCACTTAGGTGAGTGGTCAAGAATGGGTTATTGTGATTCCACCCCATAAGACACGTAAGTAATTATCAGTGACCCATAACTTCAGCATTAAAGTTAAGTTCATTACTGATCGTGAGCTTATTGGCAATCAGCGGGGACTATGGTAATCTACCTTACTTATATTTCAAGTTCGGAATAGTGTCTGTTTGTTTGTTGTATCTCCTTGGTGCCTAAACTGCTGAACCGATTTTAACATAGTCTTCGAACAAAGCTTCAATAAGATCTACAGTTCAATTGGGTAAAACACTGCCAATCATAATCCGAAGGCATTTGAAGGCATTTTATGAAAAAAATATATCGTTTGCTACAACGTTAGCGACCTTCTTGGTGGCTCGAGGCAATTTAGATATCACACTGTAAAGCGATTTTTACTAAGCGAAATTGCGTTCAAATGGAAGCAATGCGTTGCAATCGACCGATTTGGACTTGAAATTTTCTTAGAAAATACATGCGAGATATCGCCTGATTTGCATCGGTGCCATCAGTAAAGTTCCTTAGGTAAAAAAGTTAAATCAAAAATCAAAAAACCCGATGATATATATTCACGAGCTGGCTGACCAAAACCAGATGAATCCTCCGACTGCACAGCATGATTTTCTTTTTATTTACTTCTTTTTAGTTCGCTTCTCAAGCAGTCAGGTAATAACTTTTTTTATTTATAACTTTTTAGTTAACATTTTTTCTCGAATTTAGGTACTTACATTTAAACATATTAGTGTTACCTAATTATTTTTCAAATCACCTCTTAAAACCCTCCATTTTATTAACCCATACGATGGGTTTGGATGAAAAAAATAAATTGGCTCCCCACAATATAGCGCCCAAAAAATAAAAATATATAATAAATAAATTTTCTAATTTTAATGTAGGCAGTAACACTCGCAAGATTAATACAAAATGATTGACGTAAGAATCATCAAAATCGGCCAACGCGTTTGGTATCTAGAGCGTCACATAGGAACAAACATACATACATACATAGAATGATGAACACTTTACCCTCCTTCAGCAGTCGGTTTTTTTCTGTTCCGTCTTTTTATTTCCTGGAAGTTCCTTCAGGATTAGAGTGAAACCTTAGAACAGCTAGTAGTAGAATTATAAAACTCTAGCATTTCCCCGCGGCGCACCCGTAGCCCACCCCACAGGACCCGATTTCGTGATAAAAAAAATAACTTATATCACTCCGGAATAATATAGCTTTCCATAGATGGAAGATTTTTTTAAATCGGTTAGGTAGTTTTTGAGTTTATTCATTACAAATAAACTTACAAAAAAATCAAATCTTTCTACTTAATAATGTTAGTGTAGTTTTATGAATTATTGAAATAAGATGAAATCTTTATAAGAATCAATAATATCATCTTTAGTGATGATTTCCTTTTAAGCCTTCAATAATGCGCCCGTTGAGTGCAGTCGAATAAGGTGTTCGGTTACCATTTATCCTTTGCGGGACAAATAAGCCATGCATTTGTTTTAATTAATATGCTTGTAATATTAATGAAGCATTTGAAACGTCCGTTTTACTTCTTATTGCTGATATATGTAAAATAATTTCTATAATTATTTCGGTTTTTGTTAGCTTGCGACCTAGCCTTTGCGTTCTAAGTTTGTTAATCTTCTTTATCAAAGCTTTATAGTAAACAGCGTAGCTGGTGAAGTTCTGAAGTTTCGCCTACCCCCATGCAAAAAGGCGTGAATTTATTTATTTATTTAATTATACATGTATAACTTTACAGGTCAACCCTAAGCCATTATACAAAAAAAAACGAAACTAACAAGAATAAAGAAGAATAAGATATATCTAAATACAAACGAATAAAAAATAACAAAACAGAAAAAAAATACAAACAACAAAATCTAACAAAAATAAAGAAAAAGCTTACAGAAGTAAAAAAAAATGAATAAAGAATATATAATTATGTACTATTCTATCTTTCATCCATCTTCTCACAAAACCTTAAACATTCACCACACACACCTATCCATCTCCCAGCAAACAAGTCACTCTCCGGTGCTGATGTCAGAAGGGCATTTAGCATTTATGTATTTGTGCAGTACACAATATCATAAAATAAATTGTTTATAGTTTATTTGTGTAGGTTAAAAGATAGCTGATTTGTTTTGGGTCCATAGATCAAATCCATAACACTGTATTTTGTAAGGAGAATCATAATTTAAAATTTAATAAATCGCAATAACAAGGCTGTTTTATCGCCTTGCTGTATCAGATACCTCCTTAACTTTAGTGACATGCTCGTTTAGACCACACCTACGTACTGTTCGATAGAACACTATTATAAGAGCTACAAAGTATTTGGAACACTGAAAACATTCTTAAAGTAAGCTAGGTAGAGTCCTCAATACCTTGAAAGCTTAAGAAGAAAACTTGGTGAGAATAAAGTCAAACTTAAATCGATCTTAAAGAGTGTGATGTAGAGTTTTAAATGCTTTGAACAAAGTAGAAGAAAAGTTGGCACAGGAAAAGTTCAAAGACCTTGGGTGCGTGCTGTCTGTCTAGGACGAACATTTTTGCAATTTTTCAAATAGTTATTCAGTTATTGCTCAAAGTGATTATGTTTAAGCAAGTAATTGCTTAAACATTTAAGCAATTACTTGCTTAAACATAATCTCTTTTCAACATTATTTAAAAAAAAAAGCGCTCTGCCTTGTAAGTTATTTTTCTATGACATTTAAGTAAGCTTGTTCCTTTATTTTATTATTATTATGTAGGCTGCGTGTGGTTGCGTGTTGATGTTTTAATAGAAAACACCGATGATTACAAAAATGTAGGTACATTTCTGTCTAAATATGATAATTGTATTCGTCACAGTTCAATTAAAATTTAATTATAAGCTAAATCAGGAAAACACTGTTATTGTGTATTTTAACTGTGATATTTAATAAAGATTAAAATCAAATTTCCTTTTTATTTCAGTATTTTTAACCCCCGACGCAAAAACGACAGAGTGTTATAAGTTTGATGTGTATGTGTGTGTGTGTCTGTCAGTGGCTTCGTAGCTCTCGAACGGATGAACCGATTTTGATTTTCATAACTTATATTGTCCCACTACTGCTAGAGAAAGGTATCTACAGGAGCTTTCTATTATTTACTTTGTTCTTATATTTTAGAAGAGCGAAAAGCTTATATCCTCTGAGATGTATGTTACAGTTTAGCGTGTTCATCATAACGAGACCGTAACTCCGTATAAAATCTCAATTGCAAATACTTGCCTAGCACATACTACGCATATGTAGTATTTTATTTACATCATTTAACTTAACATCATTGATGTCTAATAATAGCCGAGCCATGAATATTCCAAACGGGATATTATGTTAGATTATATTGTTATCTATTTCTAATAACTATGATGGAACTCATGAATTAAATATTGTTGAAAAATCATTACAATGACATTGTTGTTAATTATCATTCAGAATGAAATAAGCTGGTCCCTTTATTATTATTTTATATGAATATACTAGCTTCTACCAGCGGCTTCGCCCGCGTGAAAGTCGAAAATTATACCGAGGGAACATATTCCCGGGATAAAAGTACCCTATGTGCTATTCCTGACTATAGTCTTATCTCTGTGCTAAATTTCATCCAGATCCATCCCTCGAGAAAATAGGATTACACTGTTTTTCTGATTGTTTTTGCGTACATTTTTTTATTTGATTAGAATGTTCCTAAATATTCAACTGTGTATCTGAAGTAAAAAGGGAGACATGGGTCATCGAATCCCTAACCGACCTACTTAAACAGTGTTTTGATATTATTAGGTCGCAATGCTTTGCAAGTAACTCCCGCCATTTGCCTTTTACGCAGTAGGAACGTTTTGAGTTGCAAGTCAGGCGAGCCTTCATGGCTGGGTCAAGAGGCATTTGAGAGGTAACTATACCTATACATCTGTCTATACTAAAGCGTTACTAGAATAAAATTAGTCATTACAATTTTTTTTAAGACTATCTTTTTCGTATTTATCTCAGCAAACCCTTTCATTTGATACCCCATATCACGGCAGTGCAAAAAAAATAACTAGTCCGTCATATTGGATATACTAGCTTCTACCAGCGGCTTCGCCCGCGTGAAAGTCGAAAATTATACCGAGGGAACATATTCCCGGGATAAAAGTACCCTATGTGCTATTCCTGACTATAGTCTTATCTCTGTGCTAAATTTCATCCAGATCTGTTCAGCCGGTTTAGCATGATTGAGTAACAAACACACACACACACTCACAAACTTTCGCCTTTATATAAATAATATTAGTGTGATAAGATCTAAGAATTAGATAATTCATGGCAAAAATATTCTTGGTATTTGTAAAAATTGGGCAAACTGTGAAATTTAATTTTATATGAACTGTACCTATTGTTTAAAAATATTCTGTCATTAGAAACTAAAACACTTTGGATTTATTTGAATAGGACAATATAGTGAGTAATTGTGATTTACTGAAAAAAAAAGCGGCCAAGTGCGTGTTGGGCTTCGCACATTATAGAATTCCGTAGTTACCCGTCCCGAAAAACATGTTAAAGAGCTGCAGCCGTATTGCGTAAGTGCGCAAAGAAGTTGAACTCTATCCAACCGACCAAATCGGCCAATCACACAAAAAGGACGCGTCATTCATCTCGCATGTGATTGGTCGACTTGGTCGGTTGGATAGAGTTTAACTTCTTTGCGCACTTACGCAATAAGGCTGCGGGATTGAGGGATAGACTTAACTTTGCTGTTGGGACACTGTTGTACATCAGCCATGGACATAGATCGTGATCAGTTTACCTACTGCAAATAAGTTTTTTTTTTGTGGTGCTACTACAAGTTTACGATTTTCGGATTATATCCCTTTTTAGGGTTCCATACCCGACGGTCACTAACGTGTCCGTCTGACCGTCGTCTGTCACACAGGCTTTACGGCCAAACGGTTGGAGCTAACATATAAAAATTTTCAAAGTCTAAGCATGTTGATGACCCAAAGCCATACAAATTGTCAAAAAATATTTTTAAATGTTTTTAAGGGGGCTTCCATACAGCTAAAGGGGATAAAAAGTAAGAGAAAACTACTACATTGAAACTGTTACCTTGTCGATTTTTATTCTTAACTTGTATTGTCTTTTGTTACAGGTTAGTCCAGAAGTACATTAATATTACGGGAAATAGTGCTACGGTAAGTTATGTCTATTTTTAAAATTTCTTGTTAACTCAGGAATTATCTAAACTTCACTATCATTAAACTTTCTGTCGGAAAATATTTTGTTTTGTATGCATTTACAAACATATAAACTCACATTCACAACACCCAGAGCCGGAACAACTATCTGTAGGTCATACAAATATTTGTTCCGTACGGGAATCGATCCCACGACACGCAGAATAGCAGTCAATCGCTCAACCACTGCGCCAACCGTGCGACCAAATAAACAGTAAAAACTAAATGTATATAAACTGTAATTCCTAGTTTAGAACAAAATCCTTTAGTAAGAATATTTTATAATAAAATAATATGATTGTTTCGGATACAATTTGCCTAGTTTACTAGCAACTTCCACTTCAAAAAAATTTAATTACTACTCCTCTTTAATAGCTCCTAATGATTACAAAACAGTGCAAAGAGAAAGTGGCCAGTTAACTAGAACAAAAGTTCGAGACTATAGTATCTAATATGCTAGTATTATATTATCTGTGGTATCTAACCAACGAACAGTACTATTCTGTTCGTGAATCAAACGCATCTGTACTCAATCACTGACAAGAATGCATAGCTATTCCTTCGCGTCAGCCTCTGGGTTACTCGAAGGTATAAGCTAAAGTTTACCGGACTAATACTAGGTGTCTAAATTAAAAATTTAAGTTGGAAACTCATACTACTTCAGCGTGAGAACTTGTTAAAAAACATTAACGGAGAATTTGTACTTAAAATGTTCTTAGAACACTTAAGTGCACTTTTTTACAAACATAATGATCTTCTTGTCAAGGCAAGACAATTATTTTCTATCCTTGAAATTCTACAAAATATATTATCCGAGAGAAATATGGTTGTTGCACGAAAACAAACGCTAAATCAATTTAATGCACGGAACAGGTTTGACTATGAAGCCGGTGGTGCAATTAGCACTGATTTAGGCTCAAGTAATTTAGTTAAACTCTTGGTGCTAATTTATTCAGAACTAGCAGTTCCCCGCGGCTTCGCTCCCGTGGACCATCCCACAGGACCCGTTTTCGGGATAAAAAATAGCCTATGTCACTCAGGAATAATGTAGCTTTCTATTGATGAAATATTTTTTCTATTCGGTACAAACAAACAAAAAAGTCTTTCCTCTTTATAATTTTGGTTTAGACAACTAAAATAAAGTCGAGACTTGTTGCTAACTTAGCCTGCAGAGTGTTAAGTATTTTTACCCGACTGCAACTAACGGGTTATGTTTTTACCCGTCTGCCGAAGGAGGGTAATGTGTATATCAGTCTATGTAATATGTATGTTTGTTACTATGTGGCGTTCTAGAGACCAAACGCGTTGGCCGATTTTGATGATTCTTACGTCAATCGATTAGTCTTTACCTTGCGAGTCTTAACCTTGCATTGGCTACGTAAAAATTGAAAAATAGAATATCGTGTAGGGTATCAAAATTAAGGGTTTTAAGAGGCGATTTCAAAAATATATAACACTTATTGGTTAATAAAATGTACTTACTTAAAAATATGTAAACAAGAAGAAAATCGTCGGAGGATTCATCTGGTTTTGGTCAGCCAGCTCGCGAATATGTATCCTCCGACTGCAAAGCATGATTTTCTTCTTTTTTTCGTCTTTTTAGTTCGCTTCTTAATTAGTTTTGATGTCGGGGATCGGATCCTATTGGCACAGCTACTGGTGTCGATTTTTATTATTGATAGGCTCTCGTTTGATCACCCTCTCACTTTTCATCTAATTGATGATAAGCGATGACGTGATCGTCGATGGAGCCCGTTGGCCTAGAAATAACGTAAACACGCTTGTCATTAAAAAATATAACAGATTGTAGCTCCCTGGAAACATAGACACAGTTTGCCTAGAAGAGATAGTGGTATGCGATAAGGCCGTGCATTGTATGTATTTTAGTTTTAAGTTTCTTTTTCCATGTTTTAACTTGGTGTACCTACAATAAAGCATATATAAATATAAATAAATAGACTCCTGCAGAAAATTTCTCTTTTATTCTACCAATTAGGATCCAAATCGATCTAATTCCTCCAACTACTTCTCTGTATAAAATTTTCCTTTTTCCTTCTGTTTCCGTTCGCAATGTATTTTATGTTTGGTTTGCCACCAACCTTAATAAGATTTGTTTAATAGTTTCTTCCTAATTAAATAAATTGTTTTGTAGACCTTGAGTCCTTTGCAGTTTCTTAATCTTCGTTAAGCTCTTAATAGAACCTCAACTTATACGAGTAGCAGGTCAAGGCAGGACTGCTTTCTATAAAGACTCGGAATTTATAGATAAATATTATTATGGCTCGTTATAAACTCGTGTGGTAAAGTAACTAACCACCTATGTGTACTTATGTGTTCGTCAGTAGGTTGTATGCTTGTACCTTTATCTCTAACGAGTTAATAGTGGGTAGTAATGAGGGTCTTTGAACAAGTACCTTTGCGGTACAAAGGTCCTAGGAAATATAAATATCCTTCGAGAAAATGGGATTACACTGTTTTTCTGATTGTTTTTGCGTACTTTACATTTTTTTATTTGATTAGAATGTTCCTAAATATTCAACTGTGTATCTGAAGTAAAAAGGGAGACATGGGTCATCGAATCCCTAACTGACCTACTTAAACAGTGTTTTGATATTATTACGTCGCAATGATAACCATACCTATACATCTGTCTATAATAAAGCGTGACTAAAATAAAATTATTCATTAAAAAACTTTTTTTTATATAAGCTTTTTTCGTATTCTTCTCAGCAAACCCTTTCATTTGATACCCATCATCATGGCAGTGCACAAAAAATAAATAGTCCGCCATCTTGGGCCGTCCACCATATTGGATTTAGAATGACGTCTTTTAGCTAACGATGCATTGCCATCCAAACTAAACGTGTGTGCAAAAATGTCATCTTAATCGGTGGAGGATAACTGCTTTAAAAGTTGCAAGATTTGACCCGAACACACTTATACATACATACATACATACATTGCAAGTTAAATAAAAGCTTGTATAAATACATAACAAGAGGCTTTAGACATGTGTAATTTGATGTCAGCAATGGCGATGGTCGAAATGCCAAAATGTAAGATTTATCACGTGACATTTCGATAGCGTTTGACATGACCATTACATTATTGACATTTTTCCAATCGCAATGCCACACTTTCAATGTTAGAATGCCACTTGTCTAGGGCCTCAGATCTACGATACATTACTCATTCAACACTCAAATGGAACTAACACATTCACCAGTCACAATGAACCAATTTAACTATTAGTCAACAAATGGGTCACAGTCTGTAGCGTTAGAGGTCGAGAATCAAGGGCACTGGGGCTTTGGCCCTTTGGCACCAGACAGGGACGCATGATTGACACGAGAAGAGGTGCGAGAAGGATGGAATGACGATTGTATCAGCTGATTTTTGTGGAAGTTTCAACGGGGTTTTGTTATGGTTGGTGATCTTGGTTGGAACACTCTTTGATGATAGCATTGTTCAAATTTGTACCCAGTAATTGTCAGATAGAAAGCTTGGATAGGAAAAAAAGTTGAATGAGGTCTGAATTATTTCAGAAGCGTATTCGAAGGGTAACAACAGTGATTCGTAAAAAAAAATGTATGAATTTGACATGACATGTTTTATATTTTAACTGGCAGAAGAGCATAGATAACGTAACCATACGTCCCCTTTTGATGGGACTGTCCCTGTTTTTGCTATTCCATCTCGGTATCTCCGAGAAAAACTACCGTTTTCAGTTCCGGTGATATCTTTATCAGAAAATATTAACATTTTTTAAATTTAGGCTCGTCAATTAGCTGAGTACAGTAGCGCCGAAATATCATGAAATACTACATGATAATCGAAAAATTCGATTAGCGATCTTGAAATGAACCTTGAAATTTATAAGAACGCAGAATCTTTGTTTTGACATAAGCATTTGATATTAGAGAGAGAGCAGTGGTGGCCCAGTGGTAGCGGCCGCGCCTTACAAGTTCTAGGTCGTCAGTTCGAACCTAGGTAGGCGCTTCACTTTGTGTAAATTATTTCATCACCACTGCTCTAAAAACGGTGAAAAAAAAACATCGTGAGAAAACCGGCATGTCCTAGAACCAAAAATTCGAAGACATGTGATATCCACCAACCCGCACTGGGCCCACGTGGTTGATTACGGCCCATTCCCTCTCACAGAGAGGAGGCCTGTGTCCCAGTAGTGGGAACATTAAATGGCTGTTGATGTGATGATGATGATTTGATATTGGTCATATCTTTAAACCTATGATTTGATATTGGGCAAACCCGGCCATAAGAAAAGTTTAGGGACGACAGAGACTAGTATTATATTTAAACTGTGATAGAATCCACCGCAATTTTTACGATGTCCCGTTTTCAGTGCTATAAAAACGGTCACGTTAAGCATAGTTCTAGAGACGAATGACAAAATAATTGGGTCACAACAGTGTAGACCTTGCCTTTTGTGTTCGGGATAGTGCGTTTAATATCCGGAATGACACAAGTATGCCCGGCAGATGTTTGTTTGGCACCGTTTTTTCATTCATGTGTATTTTATCAAGGACAATTATGACACTTGTTACACTCGAATGTTTTTTTATTGCAGTTGTTTAGCTTGCTTTGCTTGCTTGCTAAAGAATAACAGCCGCACGGGTCGATCTTTAAGGTTAAGCAACGCTTGCCGAGGTCGGTTCGTGGATGGGTGACCATCTGAACATACCGAGTCTTCTCCGTGCCTCGGCAAGCACGTTAAGCCGTTGATCTTCATGGTTAAGCAACGCTTGCCGAGGTCGGTTCGTGGATGGGTGGCCATCTGAACATACCGAGTCTTCTCCGTGCCTCGGCATGCACGTTAAGCCGTTGATCTTCAAGGTTAAGCAACGCTTGCCGAGGTCGGTTCGTGGATGGGTGGCCATCTGAACATACCGAGTCTTCTTCGTGCCTCGGCATGCACGTTAAGCCGTTGATCTTCAAGGTTAAGCAACGCTTGCCGAGGTCGGTTCGTGGATGGGTGGCCATCTGAACATACCGAGTCTTCTCCGTGCCTCGGCATGCACGTTAAGCCGTTGATCTTCAAGGTTAAGCAACGCTTGCCGAGGTCGGTTCGTGGATGGGTGGCCATCTGAACATACCGAGTCTTCTCCGTGCCTCGGCAAGCACGTTAAGCCGTTGATTCCACCTGTCATTTGTAGATCTTTGGCAGTAGTTACGGACAATCCGAAGCCAGGATTTCAGAAACCAGTCTTCCCAAGGGGGGGGAGGGTTTCATGTTACCCATTTACTGGGTTGTGGAGGTCAGGTAGGTAGGCAATCTTATACTGGTACTAAGCTGGTTATACTGAAAGCCGGCCCAACACTTGGGAACATACTATCCTGATTGAGTGTATAAGCTTGCTTTAGTGTTTATTGATGGTGAAGATCCATCAATAAACACTCTTTTCTTTATAACCCCCGACGGAAAAAGAGGGGTGTTATAAGTTTGACGTGTGTTCCTTCATAGCTCCTAAACGGATGAACCGAATTTGATTTCGTGTTTGTTTTGTTTGAAAGGTGACTTTAACGTGAGTGTTCATTGCTATGTTTGATGAAAGTCGCTACAGCCATTCAAAAGTTATAGGCGTTTTACTGTTTGAATCGGGGTGTTTTCGAAAGATATCTTGTCATAATTACATTTTCAATCGTTGCCGCGTCGATCGAAGGCGCGTCTTCTACTAGATAAATTATTAGCATGCAATAAAAATGTAATAGGAGTTCCCAAATTTTTTAAATTTTTCTTGTTTTTATTCCAATATGTTTCTTACGTTCAGCTTCATCTTAACGTTCAATATTGGCCCAAATAAATCCCATTACAGAATTTAGAAATCTCTGCGGTCTAAAATATGTTTCTAATGAAAGTCAAGTTTGTCTCACAAACCTTTTGGCATTAAACTATGGAGAATTCGAGCTGTCTCAATGACTTAGTGAGGCAACCATAGCGGAGGCTATAATAAACTATATGCCAATAACTGGGCCATATGCACTAGAACGTAACTCTGTTATTGCATCTGAGTTTACGATACTGTAGATTTTATTGCGTGCGAATTATGTGGTGTTGTAACTCATTCATTTATTGGGATTGTGGCAGACTGGAAATCGTGGCTAAATAATTACAACCGCCCGGGTCGATCTTCAAGGTTAAGCATCGCTTGCTGAGGCTGGTCCATGGATGGGTGATCTTCTGAACATACCGAGTCTCCTCCGTGCCTCGTAAAGCACTTTAAGCCGTTGGTCCCGGCTGCCATTCGTAAATCTTTTACAGTCGTTACGATTTTGACAGAAATTTGACACCAGTCTTTCTAAGAGGTATCGTATTACCCAGTTACTGGGTTGTGGAGGTCAGATAGGCAGTCGCTCCATGTAAAACACTTGTACTCAGTTGAATCTGGTTAGACTGGAAGCTGACCCTAAAATAGTTGGGAATAGGCTAGGCAGATCGATCGTTGCAGACTGGAACTGTTGGGTTGATATGCTTTGCTTCATTTTAACTTAGTTTGATGTCAATGTCTTTGGACTATGCTCTAGATTTTCAGTCGTAATTTTCAACATCTTGGAAATTTTTGTTCGTATTGACTTTTGAACCAAGATTTACAATCGTAATGTTCTCACTATTTTCAAAATGCCTATTTACTTTGCAGCTAATAATATCTCCAGTTATTGGTGTTTGAATAATTAATCAGAATTGACTTATGATAAGAGCTGGGATCATTAAATTGAGACCTACGATATCTAAGTTTGTGTTGTAATTTGTACTTGACCCCTAACTTTTGATTATGAGTCATGATTCTTTGGCTTAGATCATCCTGACTCTTCTCTGGTAGTCATCTTCATCTTATTTATTTATTTTATTTATTTATTTTTTACATTTTAGGAAAGCTTACAGACTAATAACATTATAGTAACAATAATATATAACTAAATTGCTAATAACAAGCTTCCACAGATAAATAAAAAGATATATTATTATTTCCCTATAATCTAGCTACGAGTACTTCATCAAAGTTAGCTCATTTTATTTTTATTAATTTTAAATTAACAATTTGGACAATAAACGATTCAAGTGCATGCAGGTGCCTCTTGTACAAAAAATGGCTTTGCTAAAAGTTTCCTAACTGTGCTAGCATTGGTGCAGAATAGATCAATACCAGGTTCACAAGAAATCTCGTTAAAACTACGACTGGCTCTCGGAAAGTATGCATTACGCCTGTAATTAGTATTTGCATAAGGTACATGCAGTAGCGGTCGCTGTCGAAGCCCCATCTGATTAGTGCGCATCGTTAATTTAGAAACAAGTTCAGGACAGTCGACTGAACCATTAGCGATATTAAACAAGTAGCATACGTCATTAATATAACGTCTACGGTCAAGTGGAAGAAAATGGTACCTTCTGCATCGGTGAATATAATCTACAGATACTTGTTTTGCCCTCTAATCAAGGTACTTAAGAAACTTTCTCTGGATGCCCTCAATACGAGACTTGTAGATTTCGTATTGTGGATCTTGCGATGCCATTTCATTTGGGTTCGACCCTACCCTTTCCCCTGGGGAACGGAGACTTATGTCAGACTCCTACTGACTAAAACCCCACAGTTCTTTCCACTACCATAAGTCGGAGGCTTGGGATACAAATAAAGACGTGCGTACCCCTGATGTCTGATTTTCCTTAGTCTTCTTGCCTGTACATCATTATCATCATCATCAGCCTACAGCAGTCCACTGCTGGACATAGGCCATACATTTCTTTTGATAGTACTCTTGAAAATATGACAGATCGGTAAAATTAACAATTCCAAAGTATATTCTCTATGATACGAATAACGTTCCGTCCTAAACCCCAGCGATACGATCACGACACGACACCAGTGTCCCGTTCCGTACTCGTATATGAGCCTCCGTGACTGCGCTGCATAAAGCGAGTTCAACGTACCGCCGCCCAAAAGAACATGGCTCCCACTTCTGTTTCTGAAATACTACGGCTACTATGCAGTAAGCATGTAGGAGTGTGGGTAAATTGATGTGGATTGTTGAATTACTTATCACTGTGTTTATATGTATGGTGAAATCTTGAACCGTGGAAAGAGTTTGATTGATTTTCGGCGTAAAAGAAAACGTTGGTTGGTATTGTATAATAAATAATGTATAGTTGGTTTCTCCCTTTTCTTATGACTATGAGTAAGGGTTCTCCAATGATTGGTAGGTGTCAGTTCAGAAAAGATTATTTTGTTTTAACTTCATTCTCAGGAATCTTAGACTTTTTATAGAGGACCATATACAGACAGTAGTGTTTCTAGAAAAAAAAATTGAAAAGTAGTTTTCTGATACTTTACCTACTTTATGAGCAAAATAATCGATATCTTGTGCAACCATACAAAGTTCGTCAAAATAAACGCAAGTTATCAGTAACAACACAGAAGCAGTTGATACTGATAACATCTAAAAATATCTTACATAATTGGTGAGTTAATCGCATTACGTCAGCCTTATTATTGGCGGGTTGATAACGGCAAGATACGCACCTAAACAATAATTAGTTTGAAAATAGTTTCATTTACTATTTATAGTAACCCACATTGTGTAGGTGTATTATCATTGTTTTTCCTGTTGGTTGTCAACCGGCACATGCCATATGACAATGCAATTCAAAGTTTAAGCTTGTTTTACGTCACTTTTATTACGCTGACTTTTCCTAATACTTACGAAATTTTCCGGACCCGTAGACCTCCGTAGAAAGCACCCCGAAGCTCGCCGGCATCGTCTAGGTGATGTCTACAACCACACGTGGGAACGCATAGCGCATGCGCCAAGTCGAACCTCCAACTTAACGGCTAGTATCGAGCGAGCCTCCGTGCGGAGAGGTCATGTCGCAATGTCGGACGGTCGCGACTCCCCGTCGCAAAGCGGTCTTCGGGACCGAGTCCATTTCTTCGAGAAAGTATGGAGTGGACAATCTAGTAATGACGCAGTAGACGCTACCACTGATGTAGACGAAATAGAGCGACGTATAGAGCAGCGCAAACGGCGCCCAGATTCGCCGAAAATCGAAGTTAAACTTAAACACACTCGTGATGGAGAATCTCCTACAAAGACTTTTGAATCTTCTTTCCCTAACTTGAAACTTAGACATGTGGAGCCCGCTGAGGAACTGGAGAAGTTCGAGCGTCAGGTCGAGGAGGGCGACCTGGCTGCCGGCGTCCGGTTCGTCAAGTTCGAGCGGGTGGTGAAGAGGACTGTGACCGAGACCCGCAGTGAGGAGCGGGCGGAGTCGCCGCAGCACGAGTGGTACTCGGAGTACAAGCAACAGACTTGGCAAACTGCTCCCAGGAAGGAATACCTGAGAAGCAAATCGGAATATGACTCACACATCGCCGAAATACGTGGTAAGTTTACATTCAGAAGTTTGAAGAAGAAATTATTCGGTTTCGGTGGAAACCTTTTAACTTAATAAGGAAAATGAGGACCCAGTATACAACATGTTTATTTTGTATGCAGTTTATTCAAATACAAAGCCTATATTATGTCCTATTCTCTTGAACGACCGGCAAATGTCAAAACTATGTTCGGCCTTGACAATCGACAGTAGTAAACAACTTGATTTGGTATTCTAATTTTAGTTTTGACTGAACTACGAACAAAACGTATAGTATTTTTTTCTTCAGTCTGTAATGGCCTAAAATGACATCATTCTTAAAGATTTTTAAGGTCGAAATAGTTTTTTAAGCGGTTTGACCAATTACACCTTGTTTAGCGTCTTGTATTTTGATTAGATTAGATCATTCTAGGTGTTTTCAAGTAGCATTTGTTATTAATTGTTATTAATTCTCTTCCTTACTGGAATTTCTGAGCAGATTTTGCAATGTTGCTTTCTTCACGACTCTTCAATTCCGTGGTGAAACAATAGATAGTTGGGCAATAATGTAACGAAACTTCATTCTTGCTGTCAATCCAGATGTGTATGAGATTTTTTTCCTCTCGGTATTTTTGCGTCATCGACGGCAATACCGGGATTTAAATATACCTTTAGTCCGACATATAAAGTAGCTACTGTATTTCAAATAATATTTTTAAACGATATAGTAATCGAAATATTAAACGCCATTATATCCTTTTACTTGATAAATATTTCATATTTGATCTCCGTGACTTAAATACTGAGCAGCGTTTATATATTATAAATGTTTATTCTATCGGATTTCATAGTGTATGTGTGATTTTATTCGTTATTGGTATGAGCTGATCAGAATTGAGAATTGATTGCTGTTTCATCAAAAAGTCGTTTGCCATTTGTGTGGTCTCCTTGTTTAGAATTTTATTTAGCTACATTGATGTCATTTTCATTAGTTTCATCAACTATTTCTGTATTTAGTTTAAGTGAATACTTAGCTTCTACTTCAACAATCCCTTAATATTTTAGTTTTTCCATCTTGCTGTTTTAGTTGCGTGAATAACCAATATATCTTGCAAAAAAGGCAACAACACATACTGTGTGAGGCAGTGAATCACGATTCCGGAGACGACTTGGAACAAATTGTATGTTTCAGTAAACGTTAGACTGTAACTAATTAGCTGTGAATCAAAAGAAGTTCAAGGTTGTCGGAGTATATTGGAAGCCTTAAGAAATTCAAACACTTAGGATTTTGGAGTCTAGTTTTTTTGGTATTGCGATGAAAGACTTGGTTGTTTTAATTCGTATACCGTCACTAATTAGGACGAAAGTGTTAGCTTTAAATCATCATCATCAATAACGTCAATAGCTGGACTTAGCTCTTAAAAATATTTACAAATATTATATGAATCGAATACTTAATAGTCTCATATAGGTACAGGATCTTTTTCTAAAGAATCTTGTCTGCGCTCGCAATGCCTATACCTACGCAGGTACCTGATATCTCTCCTTTATTCGTAAGATGGCGATTTTCTGGTTTTACAAGAAGCGCTGGGTGTCTACCTACGCAAACTTTAGAATAGAAACCAGATTTTTGCTGTATGATGTTACCTATCTCAGTTTCATTCTGTTCTTGTATTTATTCAGTATCATAGTTTTATTAAGACAGAGAGTCTTAATGAAAAAAAGAAAAGTGCCATATTACTTCTAAATAAAAAAAAAAACATCTGTTAAGAAAATCTTTGTAATGTCTTTCGAACATACACATACATGCTTTCGCCTATAACTTAGTATCCGTTATCTTCATCCGTTGGTCCAGTTTCTCTTTTATCAAAATTGTTTCGGATTATAATGCAATTAGGTATACTTTGGATACATCAATCTTCATTGTTTGCGGTCCATTGTCTGATTCTTAGAACGTGGAATACATTTTCTGAGGAACCTTTGAAGATGCTGTTTAATTTTAACGGAATCTTGATAATGACTTATGAATTTTTATGGCAAAAAAAATGTACTTTGTGTGAGGAGTGATATGAAAGCAAAAGAGTCAGTGATAGCATGAATGATGACAGGGTGGAATGGAAGAAGAAAATGTGTTGCGCTGACCCCAAGTAACATGGAACATGGGCGGGCAGATGATGATATTGTTCAAAAACAATGTGTATTTAATAAACTTTAAAGCAGTATTGTAACATGCAGATGACCTGTTGCTTTACAATTTCTTCAACTGTGACTGTTACTTGTTGCTTTCGAATTTTCTTCATTCACTTCAATTTCTGCACGTGTAACATTTCCTATATTTTTATTATCAAAAATCGCAAATCAATCAATTTGTTTCTTAATTCCAGTGTGGGTGAGATTAAATTCCTTTGCGATGCGTTGTTTCAAAATATGTTATTTTATCTTATCTTGCACTTTATTTATTAGCATAGTGATAAATATTGCACTTGGCTTCTAATTGATTTGTCCTTGGCTTCGATATTATATCTTTAAGGTTTTTGCTGGAAAATCTTCTTTAGAAAGATATTTACTATTTCTTAAAGTTTCCCCCAAAAGATCCTGTTGATACTAAAATCTATGGTAAACTTTTGCATATATACCACGATATCATATTCAGACTATCATATTATGGAAATATAGCCCAACTAAAGGCAGCATAGGTCAGATGACTATCACCTCTCGTAATACCAGAAACACAACTTGCATTTGCTAATGAAGTCACGACCAATGCCATAAAACAAACCTATTGGAATAATAGAACAGGAACAACATTTAGAAATTCTTAGACTAAGATTTTTATCTACTTATGTATATTTCTGATGTCATAGCTAAAATATAATATTCTATTAATACTTTTGTCTCTTTGAATAATTTATTCAATTTTGCCGAGAATATCGTCAGTAAAATTGTCACCGCTGAATGGTTTTATGACGTCACACGGCATGTGTAATCGCGTATTATAATTGGCGTGATGTCACTTCTTCAATAATTTAGCATTGGGTTGAATAACAACTACTAACTGGTAGAAATTTTGAGTAAAACATCCGTTGGTTGTAACACGAGTTAACTTTTTTAAATTGAATGAAATAAAGACGGACAGCAGACCAGACTCCTTAATCGTATGGTGTAAGAGGGTGTAAGGTCAAACGATTCATTTCGATGCATTTAGTGCACTAAGTAGTGCTGATGTGTAATTTGAAGCCATCATTGCAAAGGATAACAAGTTTGAAGCATTGGGAGAGTTTATATGTATGCTTCACATAACATCACATCATCAGCCTATAATGGTCCCACTGCTGGGACACAGGCCTCCTCTCTCTGTGAGAGGGAAAAAAATGTTTTCTTATGTATGCTTAAACATGTCCAATTGTCTATCAATCTCAGGAAAGCTTATTCCAGTCTATTAATCTTACTTACAAACTGATCTTTATCACAGCATACGCTATTTCTGTTTTAATTTAGAAGCTCGAAATATTCCTTGCATCAAAAGTTTTTTCTCCGCTACTCTGAATATCAATCTGTTTCACACACACTTAAAAAGGACACGGTCATATCATAAAGTTGAGTGTATCAACAGAACATTGTTGAGCTAAGATAACGAAGCGCTAAATATAATTATCCTCTTTTATAGCTTTGCTGATTACGGATCACGTAACCCTTGAGTGCAACTTTGTTGATTGCATCTTCCTTGCAAAGAATATTGCTTCTCATTATGTATTGCCGGCAAAACAAACGTTTGTTTCTTACAACTTACGTTTTTAGGGTTCCGAAGTCAACAAGGAACCCTCATAGTTTCGCTCTGTCCGTCTGACCGTCCGTAGCTTAGCTGAGAGAATCTAAGCACTCGACAGCTATAATTTGGCATGGATATACTTTTAATAATTCCGACAAAGTGGTAACATAAAATAATGAAAAAAAAAGTTTTTCTGGTACCTCCCATAGACGTAAAGTGGGGATGTATATTTTTTTTCTCATCTATCCCATGGTGGGGGATATCGTTGGATAGGCCATTCAAAAATATTATAGGTTTGTTAAAACCATATTTCGATTCAGAGATCCGTTTGCGTAAAATTAAACTTTAAATTGCAAATTTATGTTAGAGTCAAGTGGGGACACTTGACTCTAACAAAAATTTGCAATTTGCCTCCCTGCCAGCGAAATGTTTGCTCTTGAATATATGAAAAAATTCACGGCAGTAGTAAATATAACGAAATTAAAAGGAAAACTATCACGGATAAGACTTTACAAGTTTACGAGTAATAGTCGACCAACTTATAAAATGTACTTGGCACAGTAAAATAATTTTACAAATGCCATTGAAAAATTACTTAAATAACGTTGTTAGCTGTGTAAACAGATAGTAAATATATGTTTATGAACCATGTAAAAATATACAATAATAAAATCATAACATCCTTAATAATAACGATTTCTAAATTAATAATGTTTAAGTTTGAATAACGCATTGGAGGGGCCGAAGTCGTTGGCAGTACCGGTCCGTAGTCCATACGGTGCATGCTCGCGTTTGCTATTTCGCTATTTTGTGTTAGTGCAGAAGTATTTTCGACGTTTTGTAATCAAAACGTAAAAGTAAAGTCAAATTAGATTCGATTTCCAAGTAAATTACTTATTTTCTTTTGTCGTTATCCATCTATAAAGTCAATATTCGACCAGACTACATCACTAATTGAGTAGCTTAAAACTTTCCAGAATGAAATAGTGAATACCGCAGATTAGAGGTGAATACATAAGATTTTTTTCTAATTCCGAAAGAGAAATAAACAAGGACTGTGCGTGCAAGGATCCCAGGAACAAACCATACCATTCCCCGTGGCTCTAACTCGCGCTCGTATCGGCTCCTTTCGCAATTCGCACCCGCGGTGGTACTCAAATAGATAATATTTTTCTAACTTCAGTTGCGAAGTTATATTTTATAACTCCTTCTTCAGTTACCAGTTAGTCCTTCTTTAGTTTAAGTCAAGAGTGAATAGGCAAGCGTGTTTCACCGTAGATCACATCATCGCTTACCATCAGGCGAGATAGTGGTCAAACGTCAAAATATAGATTAAAAAAAACATCATCCTATGTGGGCCCGTTTTTAGACGTTGTGTGCCGCTGAAACCGTTTTAATGTTCAACAACTAAACCCTCTTCTTAGTTATTATGCAACTTCGGAACCCTATTAATGCGCGTGGCCCGACACGCACTTGGCCGGTTTTTAACTCTTCCAACAGTGTCTTCTTGGCACTCCAAATATTACTTAAGCATTTTTTAACAAAGTTTTTTAAATTCTTGCCTTTTTTAAAAATTATAATGGGCGAATGCTTTCTCTCAAGTCATCACTATAAGTTGTTTTCGATGATAAAAGAAGGAGAAGGTGTGAGGAGAAGACACATTTTATGCTCGTTGACTCCAAATAAATTAGAACTAAGGCAAGAAGGTAATGACGATTCTTATAAATTTAATCAGGAAATAGTAGAACGGAATAGAGGAACGGAATAGCTGCATAAGACTCAAAAGCATCGAGAGCATTAACAAAACTTGATATTTTTATTATTTCGTATAGGCTCGTGCAGCGTGCTTGATCACTATCTCACCTGATGGTAAGCGATGATGTGGTCGACGGTGTAGCACGCTTGCTTAGAAGTAACACTGCAAATTCAGGGAAACACAGACACCGGCAGGGAATTCCACTCCTTGGCTGTACGCATAATGAAAGTGTTTCCAAAACGTTTAGTGCGTATGGGTGGGATATATTATACCTTGTACCGATGGCGCATCACCGTACGTCTTGTGGTTTGTGAAATTGTGCATAAGTTGGCTTTAATAACATACACGAGGATAATTAACGGGAAAATTGAAGTCATTAAGACACAATTAATTATTTACTCTTGATATTTTACATTGAACTGAAAGTGTTAATAAGTACAGTTTTAGAAATTTTCTTTCCCGACTTTGATCAAGAAACTTAAACCCTTCACATAGTTCAATTAGAGCTTCACATATTAAGATTAATCCAATTAAGTTAATTGAGCCGAATGCCAAAGGATCTTTTTCTATTAGGTTTATCTTTGTAGCTTTAAAATTTAGTGAATGTATTGCATTTAATCAAGAACCAATTCCCTTAACTACTTATGGACTAACTTTGGGGTACAGGTCATTGTTCTTTGTTAGGACTACTGATAAGAATGCTAATTTGTGTCCTTTTTTTGTCCTTTGTCTTTTGATATTTACATTAGGTAAACTCTCTCAGTTTACGTAATGTAAATTTAGTAGTAGTTCTTAATTTTCTTCTATTAAATTATTGTGCAAAATTCATCCGGGTTTTTCTTATTTATAATGTATCGAATTTTCTATGAATTCGGGAAAGGCGTCCCAAAAACTTATATTTATTGCTTTGTACCAGTCACCAAACTGGTTTCATAAATCAAAAGTTCTGAAAGTAATATAGGTTATGAAGATAAATGACAAAATAAAAAATAGGTAGATGCATTCCAAAAAATTTGAACTATAAATTATTCCTGACCTATATTTAAAGGAATAGCTGAAAAAATAGGTAAAGCATGAGCAGTCATATGAAAAGTATGCCAGCGCCGGCGCATCGCAGGTGTGAGATTCTGGTCTAGGTGCGCTATGAGTCAATAAATCAACAAATACATTTTTAACGGATGACTAGACATCTGAAGCGTAGAGGCGACGAACATTTGGTAAAACTGATTGTGGTTGGAAATACCGAAGATAAAAGATCGCGCGGTCGTTCACCAAAAAGATGGACCAATCAAGTAAAATACTGGTCGTCCTCTAAATTCTACACGGTCGTAAGGGACGCGCTGGACAGAAACTGGTGGAGGCAGATCCGCTCTAGATGTAATCCTGATGCTGACCTGAAGAACACGTGCCTAAGTCTCTAAGGCAGAGTGAGAAATATTGGGCATTATAAGTTCTGTTCTAATTGGTTAGTAAAGGCATTTATCAGACACAAAAAAGCACACCAATATGTATACGTCGCGACGGTAGACTGTTGTGTATTCGGCAAATAATTATTTACGTAAAAAACAGAAATAAAAAAAACTAGTTCTAGACCAATAACAAAAATTTTAAATTTGTATTTGAATAAAAGCCATAATTCATGTAAATCTAATTGATTTTCGTCTCATTTGACGTAAGTACGCAAACGTGCACGTTTTAGGTTCTTAGTTTCTTTAGAGTCTAATATGCTTGACCTTGCATCTTGGTAACAGACGTTTTTTATTAGTTTTCGACAAACAGGTTTCTTTCTGCTCAATTTAGAAATATAATGTTTTTCGGTAATATTTGCCTTAGTCAATGGTCTGCTAAATTTCTGTTTCGGTTTTTTATTCCAATTCTGCTGTGCTCTTGCAAAATAGATTTTTGATTTGATTGCTCGCAGTATCTACTAAGGCGCCTTCTTCATCGGTCGGAGCGTTTTCGTTTTTATCGGAATCTGTATAGATGTGCTTGCGCTGTATCTGTATATGGTCGGTAAAGAATCTGTACCGAAATGTATCAGGCTTCATCCTGACCGAATCGTTTCGGTAATTATTCTTTACCAAGCGCATGATTCTTTACAGATTCGGTACAGAAACGAAAACGCAACGACCCGTTGTGGAAGACTCCTAAAATAGAAAGCCATTATAGAAATTGTTGCGATCCATTACGAGTATATCTGACCTAAGGACTTAATCCGGTTGCATGGATTCAACTCCATATATTTATAGGAGCACCTGGCGGTGGTAACAGAGTTCCATAAACAGAAGTACTTACCCATAAAATTCCACCGGGAGACCGACAACCACAAAATTGACATCACCTCTAATGTCCCATTTAGATGGTTGAGATGGGCATCAGCCGTTGAAGCGTATCGCGTAACGCTAAACCGCAGCTATCGAAGTAATCTGCGCTATCGGTGCATTGAGGGTTGGCAGGCGTCCGGTTAAGTCTGGGCGAACATAGAGTAGACTTTAAAGATGAGTGTCTGGTCGGTCTGTCAGTCTGGCTTATCGCCGAAACGGCTGGACCGATTTTGACGGGACTTTCACTGGCAGATAGCTGATGTATAAAGAGGCATTTGGCAATGTATTTAGCTTAGAAAAATAATTCCGGTTCCCCGAAAAAAATTAAAGCCCATGATTTTATTTTTATTTTTACGAGTTTGACGCGGACCAAGTCATGGGCAACAGCTAGTTGCTTTATTCAGGTAGCCTGTGAATTCAGGCTTCTTTATCCTTGTCAATCGGCTTAATACTTTCTTTCATTTTGGACTTAAGGCACAATATTCTTAATAAGTTAATGATGGCTGTCCTTTTTGCCCAATTTTTCTCAAAATTATGGCTACAGTGGCTGGTATTTTCAGAAGTCCAGTTTATGGACCTAGCAACCCTAGATGCATTGGCTCCAGCCACCTCTGTAAACTTGAGGCAATGAACACGTGATGCGGTGTGACGTGGATCGGATTATGTTAATTGTGCAATAGCTTAGATAATTATTATTACTAGATGATTTACAGGGTGATTCATTGTGGTATGTGTGGAAAAATCTGTATTGTAAGAGATAAGGCGCATGCCAATGAATTACCCTGTATATCATCCAGCAGTTCTTATCTAAGCTTATCGAGGGTCAGGTTTTTGTTGTTATTTACGAAAATCAGGTCTTTAAATACATTTTAAGGTAGGCAAAAAAGGCAACATTTTTCAATTGATAGGCTCGCATTTGACCACTCCCGCACCTGTTGTTAAGCGATTTTGTGACGGTGGTGGATATTCATTCTTGACTGCATAATGCAGATATGTGATGCGAATATAAACTCCATTAATATGTATAGGTACCTGTACCATTATATACATTTTCATTAAGAACTTCAGGAAATTAGGACCTTAAGTTCTTGACCGAGATATATTAAAATTCAACATTACCCGTTCATTATGTATAGTTACCTCGAAGATTTCACGTGTATTGTAATACTTTTCGCTCTGCCTGACTGAACAATGGCGTAAATATGAATATGATAATGATGTTTTATTAAAAATGCCAACAGTCCAACACAAGCATAAACTTGGTGCAAAGTTTAATAAGATAAATATAAGAGACTACTGTTTTACCTACGTTTTAATATGGACATTAATGTATCATTTATTTTATTCAGAGTATAAATCAACCTATAAGGTGCACAGTGTGAATTATGTCGTGAGGAAATTTATGGTAAGGGAAGACCAAAGATGAATAAACTGTTTGAAGCACTAGAAATGGGGTGAATACTGAGTATAGTTGTCATAGAGAAAGAAAAAAAAGTAAGAATATAATAATAATTAAAGATGTTGACGTCCCAAAATACATTAGAATAAGGGAAAGGCAATGTTGTGAATAGTATGGCATTTCGTGTCGAATCAGAGTTTCAGGACTTTTGAAAACCAATTTTACTGTTTTTTTTTTTGTCATGGCTAATACTTGACCTTCCTTTTAATCGATATCTAAAACCTGATCCAATAGACATTAGTTATCTTTTACGATTGTATATTTTTTTCCATGTTTGATTTTGCTTTCCTTCACGTTTGCATTTTCTAGTTAGCTTTTGTCATAACAATAGTATCTGCGGATACTATTAATAGTTTTATTAGTTGTCTGCCGAGGGTAATAACTGTATTGTATGTGTATAAGTTCTCGTATAATTAAGTTTTAGCTCGAGTTTATCCTTGGAATAATATTGTCAGCGAGTTATACATCTTTCCATGATTTAAAGGTTTGATGTGACAGAAGACAAAGTGTAGGGTGCCAAAGTAGATAAAAAGAGATCTACTAAATATGATGCTGCAACTTTCAATATAGCATAGGTTGATAATGAGTAAAATAAAGAAGAATTTACAACTAATATTAAAGTGCAACAAATGAATAACAAATGAATCACAGTATCCTCGAGAAATTATAAACTTCAAAACATTCAATATTGATACTTAATAAATTATCGGCACACGTTCTACGAACTAATATATCTTCTGCCCTAGAAGCGATTCAAAACAATCTAATTCACAACAAATTATATCAAGTAAAAACAAATCATAAAACGACTACTAGGCTAGAAGTACACAAGCGCGTTAATGAAATGATGTCATGCGCGCGTGATGAACCAGCGCGCGGTTATCGCTCGACCTTTATATCGTGTATGGACGGCGAAAATAAAGGTGATCTGTCTTTACTTGAAAAAAATATTTATGTAACTAATGTGTTTGTGGACTGGTTGGCATTCTGAGTAAGTAAAGTGAGGAATGTATAGGTATTGGTGTATGTGATTATTCGAATTACTTTTTGATCGATACTGAGGTAGCTTGCCTTTGGCTACCATCTCAACTGAGGTTCTAGACACGTGATATTCTATTACCTAATGAAAGCATCGCGACAGCAATTGAAAACAGTGATTATCTCTTAAATATTGGCATTTCGACCATCGCCATTGCTGCCATTTATATGGCCCGACTCCCGAAGGAGGGTTATGTGTTTATCAGTCTATGTATGTTAGAATGTTTGTTCCTATGTGGCGTTCTAGAGACCAAACGCGTTGGCCGATTTTGATGATTCTTACGTCAATCGATTCGTCTTAACCCTGCAAGTGTCACTGGCAGCAAATTGCCACTGCATGCAATTCTAATAAAAATTTCAAATAATTTTTTTTTGAACAAGTCCAACCTGTGGGATAGAAAAATAAAGGGTTTTAAGAGGTGATTTCGAAAATATTTAACACATATGTATTAAAAAAATATTAACTAAAAAGTTATAAATAAAAAAATATAATCAAAAAAATCAAAACAAACCGACTGCTTAAAAAGCGTTTAGATTTTTGTATAACTTTTTTTTGTCGAGAGCCTCTGATGATGTAGTTGACGATAGATGGTGCAGGTTTACGTTCGAATTTCGAGACGATTTTATTCATATTTCATAAAGATACAGTTAAAGTGCTATGAAATTGTTCAGTTAGCAGAATTTATCGAAGAACCTATTGTATGGTAAAGTAGGTGGCCACGGGTGCTAAAAAGATAGGTAAACATGTACTCGTAACAATACCTAGTACCTACTGGTATGTTCGAATTGAATACATAAATGAATATATGATTTAATTTATGTGTTCACGTAAGTAGGTACCTATAGGCTGTTTACCGGAAAGTCCCAACAATTCGTAGGTAGATAATTTTATTGAAAATGGATCAATAAAGCAGGCAAATAATCAGGCTTCCAAAAATAGTGATGTAACAAAGGCCATAAGGCTGCATTTGTTGCTAACTCTAGCAAAAAATAAGCAGAACTTGAACTAAGGATTACAAAAACACAATCAGCCACAAGCCCGCTACACTATTCCTAACTACCACAACGTCCACAACTTCTGAAAGCCAGAATCAACAGTGGCGAAATACAAAAGCAACACTAGAAAAACGACGATTCAATGAAGCGATGAGTCCCAGGTCCCGGCGAAACGATTCAACTATTTTGGATTCCGCAACGAAATTAATCAGCTTGAGACAGAACAGAGCTAGGCAAAAATATTCGAGGTTAACCAGATACGGTAAATAATACTTGTCACTGGGAAATCCAAGACCAATTGTAACTTATTTATCGTACAACACCAATCTTTTGCAACTTGTAAGTTGTAACCCCCCACCATTTACACGTTATTTATGGACACTTGCGTGCTTAGCAGCCGTTTAATTAAACACGAAAAATTAAAACCGAGACTTACAAGACCGTCACGGTTGTAGATCAGAGTATTAACATGTATGTATGTATCGCACATGTAAATCTAGCTCTACAAAATAACGCTAGTATGTATCTTAAAAAATGCTGCGTTAATCTAGTAGTGGCAATGTTCTATATTTTGTTTTCTAGGCTTTGGGTCATTGGAGTGCCTGCCCTGTCTTTGTCAGCATCCTTTCCTCCAGCACTTATTAAAAAAATATTATTTAGTCTAGAGCTGATTTAGTTTTGAGGTTTTATCTTCGTCTATGCATTTCTATTTGCCGTCATCTTTGTTTCTGTCATAGTCACCTTCTTTCTAGTCATATCGTCTTATGTCATCTAAACTCAATGCCTGCTTCTACAGTTATTTTGTAGTTATTTTGCAATGATAAAATGATACTCACGATGATATCAATTTTAACATTTATTACATTGACTTCGTCTCTCGCAGACTCTCACTACTCTCCATTCAAAGCTAGTGACGATCTACGGTCATTCATTCAGTCATGCTTCTAAGTTTTCTTTGTATTTAAGGAAAAAAGGTAATTGAACATTCACAGAGTTGACTCGTGGTTTACCAGTATGACGCCATTGTCTCACCCTCCCCTTCGGAATTAAGGCACCTTGGCGTGACGGCTGTACATATGTTTATGTGAAAGATACTTATCCTTTGTAGGTGTACATGTAAACAAGTTTGTTTGGCAGAGTTAGATAATCGTATGAAAGCGGATATGGCTTGATGGATGGCTGTTTTATAGGGGAAAATGATTGCCTTTTATGATGATGACTGACGTAAGAAAGTTTGCTACCTGTATATATTTTTTGAGTCATACGTCTCTTCGTATTGTCATGATAGATTTAGTATTTCTTGAAGTTCTTCTTCTTCGTGTTGCTGACACGACAGTAATTTAGTTTTGGGCTATGTGGATGTTCAACCAAGTTGCAAACCGTGCCCCAAAACGTGCAATCAAAGTGTATACGCGCTGCCACCAACGGATGTTGCCGTCGTTAATTTTGGAAGTAAATTACAAATTTAATGTGACAGTGGCCAAATTGGTAAATAAAGTTTAACTTTCCGAGAATGTGAGTAGACCTACGTAGGTCGACTACTTCAGTACATTATATATGAACCAAGATATGGCAACTAATTCTGTAATCCAACTTGGGTGGTCCAACAAGCTATATTACAAAGTAGGACAGTCTTATAGTTTCTTGTCGATTTCTATCGACAACGTAAGGTTTCCCTGTCAAACCACTGTATTTATTGACCATCTAGACAGACAGTTACAAGCAGATGTATGTCTAGAGTCTGTCTAGTTACAGTCGGCACTAAATAAGGCCATATCACTTACGCTGTTCAAACGATGGAGAAAATCATTTAGATGTTTTCTTGTTGAAGAAAGGCGCAATTTTCTGGATCGTCAACCTTTTGTTATGATGGTGCTAAAGATATGAGAAAAGATATTTATAGACTTAGAACTTTTTAGTTACGTTAAGTGCCTACGGGAAAGGTGCTAAGAATTAATGACGATGCTTATAAACTTACAAGAAAAGGAATATGGATGATATGAAAAAAGATATGGCTAAGAAGAATTTAAGCACTAAGATTATATTTAAAAGATGAATATAATCAAGAAGATGAAAATTCTTTTATTGATTCTGAAAAATCTCATCTCATAATTAAATAACTTCACAACAACTATAAAAATGAGCATTCTTATCACATAAATAAATATTTTATTCTCTACGACGGCGACGTAACGAGCTCTCTGCGTGTTATAAATGTTACAAGGATATGATCTAACATACATTGTTTTGTTTTGGCAAACTAATGTGTTTCTGTGTTTACGTTTACAAATAAAAGAGGAGTGGTGTGGTTAAGTAGTATGTAGTGTTTAGTTTTAGGAATTGTGTTTTGGAAATAATTAGTTGTTGATTGATGACCTTTATAGTGTACATGTTGTGGCGTTTATTGCTTGATACAACTTCATAACATGTGGCTGTTCCTAAATTAGGCCTGATTTTTTTTTCGTTTTTCCTAAATTATTTTATATTTCCTATTAGTGTAAAAGTCTTTCTTTCACGGTTTTCACGTTAGCAGCGTAACTTCCATTGTAGAGTGTAGAATAGGTGTTATATTGTCAAAATATTTAATGAAGATCCTCTTTATTTTAGGTTTGCCAAGGAATCAAACACGATACAAATAAACACTAGGGTGGTGACCATAAGCTCTTAGAGCAAGGTTATTTTCAGTGTGTGTTTTTCACAGACGAGTCATAATAGTTTTGATACGTCATGGTACGGGGGCAGGTAATAATAACTTTTCCAACACATAAAAATATTGGCAACCACAGCTTTCATAAAATATTAATATTTATCTTAGCTTGGACGAAGAGCTTCATATTGAAACCGACGTGCTCACCTACGCTATCATAGTTAACTCCGATTCAAGAAAGTTCCCACCAAAGTGTGTAAAGTAACACAGCTCTGAAACACATTCAGAGTCTAAGCACAGGCTAATAATTTACAAGTCTAGTCTGAACACAGCATTATAATTCACGTACTAACATTATCCACCCACGCTAGACTGTGTAAGCCTGCCAATAGGTATTTATTATTTAGAACCAACGTGGAAAGTATATAAAGTTAACATATATATTTAAATAAGGATGGTTGTAAAAACCCTACAAAAGTATTAATGAGTAATTTGGTCGATACTGAATAAAATTCAATCCATTTTTTCGGCACGTTATTTAGTTGTAGGTGAAGAATTTTCCTTATCCTGTGAATTCAACTTTTGTGTTTGCATCGTGAGAAATTACCAATATTATTACTCCTTTCTTACCTTCTTTTAAGGAAAGATACTTTTGCGTCAGAACATGAGTGTTTTTTGATATTTTTATTCTGGAAGTGTCTTTGCCTTTGTGATATCTACTTGTAAAATCGGTATAATTATTTTGCTTAATTGAGTTTCTAGATTATACAACAACTATATGCCTAGTACAACTTAGATTCATGTTTACTCTGGTAGATTGCTTGTGTATTTTTTCCATCGGTTGACCAATAAGTAACTGCTGTATATGGCCTCAGGCCATATCATAAAACTTGGCACAATTTGGAACTCTGCTAGTGGGAAAAAAATCGAAGCCATTCGAATCGTACGCATAATTTATTACTTATTTATCTAAGTTTATTTAAGATTGCTGATAATACTCACCATTTTTATGAAAAATATATTTAACCGCCGATTTGTGAATAAAAAACATGTAAGTTGAGTATTTGGCGAACCCGACTTTAGCCTAAAAACTTTTCAATATTTGCCGTTAAAATAGTGTTCACTTATACGATCTTAACTTCAAATACTTATTTCAGAGACTAGACTTTTGGCATTCAAGTAGAGTTTGACACGTTCTCAACTCAAAAGACTCAGTTCAGAAACTGGCCCTTAGTCTGAAAATACTTGAATCCTATTAAAGTCGACCAATATATGTCTCGTGTCTAAATCATAGAACTTCTCATCTCGTGTTTAGCTATACTCCAATAACTCATGCCTTGGTTGACAGTTAAGACTGTCGTAGAATAGTATTTAGTAGAACTAACTGTCCAGGAAGTGCTTTGCTTACGTATTCGTAGCGCAGCTCTTGAAAATTCTAACAATACACTCGAAAATCATGATTACAATACCTATAAAATAACATTGGGGGCTAGACATGACGTGTTACCATCTAATTTGTATATCTAAGTGCAATATCTTCGCAACTATAATTAATTTAATTGTAAGTTAGCGATAAGATATAATCGATCGATTTCGATCAAGTGTCAATCAGTCAATGTGTCCTTGCCGCGCCTTGTGTATGAATGTTTTAGTTGTTCATTTACAGATTGTTTCCAATGTATGTGGGTATTGACGATTTATCATGTTGACAACTGGCGTTTCCAGCAGTTTTTACTGGGTTGTAATTATTTTCCTGCCCTTGTCGTGTAATAACGACAAGAACAAAGGAAAATTATTACAACGTCGTATTAAACTTGGGGTCGGCGCAACGCAACACGTTTAACTCATCTCATTTTCCACTTTCAGCCGTAAAGAGAACACTCATACATACTCGTGACGATACAAAATATTAAACCATTCCTATGAAGACTTTTTTAAAGATCAGTTATTTCTGTCTGTGCATTATATGGAGAACGGTCTAACCTAGCCACGATCGTTTTGCACAGGACAACTATCTATCGTCACGATACAGTGGAAACAAGCACTAATAGAGACAGGTTGTTAGTTCATGGTCTATGACCACCATTCCATAGTGAGTTGCTACGTTACATATCTATGACTCATACCACTAGCACAGCACTAAGTACCTGTTCACGTACCCATTCATGTAATTGTCATTCAAGCCCGGACTTGATTACAGGTTTGATACACCAATTTAGAATAATAAAATAGCTAGTTGATTCTGGCTGTGTCGTTGTTGTAATACCTATGCTGAATTCCTGAATTCCTGTATGGATACTGTAAGATGTCCCATCGTAAATGTTTTATCTTCAATCATCTTTTATACAAAAGGGCTAGGCTTTGTGTCCTTTGTAAATTCTGCATTTTCATTTAGGCCTTGTCACTTTATTTTTGTCCCAGTATTTAAAAATATCTAATCTGCTCTTTGGCTACTAGATAAACACAGATGAACATTGGTAGTGGAAAATGAAAATACGTTGCAGACGTCGAGTTCTAATCTTTTACTATGTATTTAAAACTCCATCGCCATGGTAACAATCAGAAACAAACACATGTAGTACGTATATTTATTAAAGTTTCTAAATAAAGCAGTTTCTTGCCCCATTTACTGCTAATCGTGATAAGCCATGAACTATTGGTAACGTTGTGCAATCACCAAGTATGTGAACTGATTTTTTTTACTTGTATGATACTTAGGAAAACTTTAAATATAGCTTTAATTCGGAGAATGTCAAATAAAAAGGATTAACTGAAAATGGCGTCAACTTTGGCCACTTTGTCTTAACGGAGTCCTTATCAGAATCAATAGCTTGTCATCTGCAGTTAACCTTGCGAACATAAGATACCATATTATTTAAAGACTTGTTTTGTAACTTAAAACTGTACCTAAAGTCTACATCAGATAAAGCTACTTCATCATCTGAAACTAGAACATCATACGAAATCAAACTAGTTTCGATGGCGCCACCGAAAATGATCTACATCCTGTACAAAAAGTTTGCAAACATGTTAGGTAAGAATAATGTAACAGATAGAAGATAAATGGACCACACAGTTAAGCTGCATAGAGACCATGACCTTGTGTTCCGCGTCGCTTGTTCGCGTTTTAATAGTTTTTTGTAACCATTATAAACCCAGACTTGCGTGGGAGTTGATCTATGGAAGATAAAAGGGATTCGTTCGACATGAATCTACATAAAAGCCTCGCTATGGCAAATTGAGTATTTAGAGGTCTGTGTATTGCGGTTAGAATAGAAAATATTGCCAAAATTAGTGTGAATAGTAAAGATTTATCAAGGGAAGAGGTTAAAAAACTTTAAATGGGTCCATATGTATCGCATACGGATCGTGAAAATATTCTAAGCGGTATTGATTCCTCCGGAAGTAAACACTTTGATTTGATCGATCGAATAATAGTGTAAATTGCTTGAATTACCACATGTTTTAGAAAGCATATTTTAAAAAAATCAGTTAGTAAGAAATAATTGTATATTGGTTACTAGGAAATGCAGTAAAAATGTACGATTAGTTCTGTTATTCAATTAGTAACAGTGATATCAATCAAGGTTAAGTCAATTCTTTGACGAGTTTTATTTATAGACTTTTCCCTCTCGTGACATATGTAGATTTGGTCATACATGTGTTGTTTGCACAACAATCTCACGTGCCCAATGACCGTGGCCCGGTTAAAATAAATTAATAAAGAAGGTAATGTTAAATTTTAGTATGTAACCTGAACCTATTTGTTTTCCACCAAAAGTTTTTCATTACCGAAATTCTGTGAAATACCTGGGCCCAAGTGTAGCTCCTTGCGAAACCTAACTACACAAATGCAAACTGCAAGCAACGCATTTAACTCAGCAATATGAGTTTTAAAATATATCGTGTAACATCCTAAATTCTTCAGTATTTAGTGCTTGCCTTTTCACTCTCACTTATAGTTTTTCCTTGTCGTTCGTTGGAGGTGACCTCACCTCGCTTGCGCAACTAACCGGTCAAACACTGTGTGATGATCTAATGACATTTTATACCCGTTTTTTTGCGGTATATTTTATGGTATGGTTCTGCATATTTCATGTGGCGGTTATATTTCTTTTTGCTTTAGCAAGCTAGCTACCAAACATTTTATTATATCTTTATGTGTTTTATCTGGTTCAGAATAGTTTATGTCCTAAAATTTTTACTTAAGGGTTGAAGTTCTATTTATTTATGTATTACATATGTGTTACATATACTGATACATAGGTGGACTTCATGCCTATTAACTTTTCGATTTCAATTTAAAAAAAAAATCATCGGCCAGGTTTAGTATTGTATACAAATGAGAAGATTTTTGAACGGAGTTTTTAATGGGTAACATTGATGACACATAAAAACAGTAGTTTTTTAGGACCAACTTCGCTACGGGAGTACCAAAAATTCGGTGCCTCACTGCCTCTTAAGGATCATTACATGTTTTTACTGCCGGCGCTACAAAACACGTGAATCACAGGCATTAACGTTACGAGTAATTGATGCTCGTTAGTATCTTTATAAGCACATTTGAAATTAGAAACAGTCATCTCATGCACATATCATTCCTTTTCAGAAAAACGTACAGATTTATTTCTGCATAAACTAATTCCAATCGAATTAATGGTCGCATAATCTGCTTTTCTCATTAGATTGTAGGCTATTTAAGTACAGACACTAAGTATTATTACTAAGCGTTAACCAGAATAACCAGATTTAGATAAACTTTAGCCAGTCTAGAAATAGCTTTAAAAAACTTACTAATCACGGTTCGGAATCAATAATATTGCGTGCACCTACGTAAAGGTTTTGCTTTAAAAATACACTAAGGTCCTGCTTTGCTTAAAGAAACTTTATTGCAGAAAGGTAAGGTAGGTTTTGGTGTGGTTTGAAAATTTCGACCTTAAAAGTCCAGACGCTCTGTGGTTGGAATTCAAAATGGAAGATAAAAGTGGAATGTTGCGCTATCTGTGCTCTTGCGCATTGTGCATAATGTTGTTTAAGGATAATGTGGTTATTTATACAATCTGTCGATGTAATGTAATATTAACGAGGCATTGTATGTAAGTGCTTATGTTAAATGTCTTCATAGGGTCACTGTTGTGGGTTTAATGGATATTCGGGAATACTAATCGTCGGTGCCAGAAGATTAAGTACTGGATGCGAGAAGCAGAGAGCGGGTCGATGTGGCGACGCTTGGGAATTACTAATATGGTCTGTGGACGTTTTTCGGCTAAAACTATGGTGATTGTGTCCAAGCGCAAGTTAAGTTTATGTTCACAAAAAAAACTTGTGAATTATGGTACTTACATGAAGAAAAATGGACATAACTAATCGAATATCTTACTCAAAGTGCTGCAAAAGTATCTCTGCTAGATTATGAAGATACATGGTTGATGAAATTAGAATTGTTTTCTGTCACATCATGGAATAGTGTCCAAAATAGAATATTTCATTTCATTCATCATTGAGTGTAAATTACTCATAGAAATACCTCACTTATATTTGACGGTACTTAAGATATGAAGTATATGAACGCTGTTTTTGTCACGTAGACATTTGGATTTCAAATCATTGTACTTGTTTTTTTTACCTTTGCCTTTTAGGTGTAAGAAGAAATTGAAAATTGAATTGAAAAGTTTTTGGAATCAACTTGAAATAAAGCTGACTCCAACAGCTAATAACATCCTTGGGAGTATCTCTATTAAATAACCTGTCTAGATCTATATAATCTTTATTAAATAACCTGTTTAATAAAACAAGATGCAACGGAAATGCCTGTGAGATTAGTTTGCCTTCTATAGTTCGCACTTATTATCATGCGTCTCAGTAAATATGACATAGTGATGTACGAGTACTCTCTTATTAACATTTCTTGCTCACGTTTACAGTATGTCCGCGCACATGATTAAATTATCTAGCTTTTTATCCCGACTCTGGCAGTCTTCCTCTCTTTTCACCCGATCGTTTTTTACATCCCTAGCAATATCATTGAAGATTTAACAAAATGCAGCCAGTGCTTTTTAGGGTGTAACCGAGGCTTGTTGTTTATATCATGTGTCATATCAATATTTTTTTTTCTCTTAAATCAGTCTTAACTATAGTTATTGTGGTATTCCCTACAGCCTTAATTAAATCTTCCTTTGAAATTCACAGTAGATGAGCACAAAGAGCTAGATTGACCTGGTTCCCAGGACTACAGTCTTATAAGGCACGAAACTCTTCCATTGTGACCTAGTCAAGGAGCTATGTTTCGGTTATTGTATACTATGTTAATGCATTACGTAAATGTCCACTTACCTTGATGACCTCATGCTGTCTGTCATTCAAATTCTTTCCAACAACCGATTTTGAACTCTATTTTGTGTCATGGACCATGCGTTTTCAAATGTGTCTTGTAATATATTTGGAAGCAGAGCTGAATTCTGAATTGAAATTCGCAACATCGCGACGAATTGATATGATTAGCTTTATTAAATTATTATTTGATCTTTGTCTGCCACTGTTTATTGGTTTGAAGAATATTAAATTCAAATATTCTTATTCGATCAAATTGTTGTTAGGTGTCCCTTTGTTACTCTAGGGCGTGTCTCGTGATCTCTGAATTGTAGGTATCTAATACTGTCGTACAACCGTTAAATGCGTAGGTGTCATTCAAATAAATGACTGGCCTGTTTCTATTATTTGCAACTGTCAATTTCATACCATTGTTGAGGTCTACTATTCTATAAAAGACGGATTAGAATGGTTGACTGATGAATTAAGCTTAGGTATCCCGGCAAATCAAAGCTGACCTTTTGTTAAACGGGTTAGATTCGGGCTTTTGTTAAATAGATTGGGAAAAGGTAAGCGTAAACCCGGCTTTAATCGGACTTCAAAGTGAAAAAGTTTTTAATGACGTAGATCCGAACAGATTGACTTTATAGTTCAATGTTTTTTAAATGTATCCGTTTCAATCTTTACTGAAACTGAAGCCGCTATAATAATGAATGTAATTTCAAAGCGTACGTAATTCATGTAAGAGAACAGCTGCATGTTTAATTTTTAAATCGATCGTATATTTAATAAGAAGAATTTCCTGAACATATCTGGTTCATATCAACTTACCTAGACACTAAATGTAATATAGATATTAATATTATCTAACTTATTATATATTCTGATATATCGAAATAAACAGATAGAGTAGCGACCTTTCTAAACAAAGCGATTTGATTACGTTATCCATCTGCGATCCTAATCTTTAAGTGTATTCTATTTATCTATCTATCTTTATTGTTTATGAATAAAGATTATACATTAGCGTGTTATCTGTAGTCTTGATTCGGAATGTAAATATGTTTTGATTGGTTAGATTTACTTACCTTTAAGGGGCTTTTATCTTCTCTAGTTACTGCACAAAATATATAAATATCTTGTACCATAGCTAGTCAGCAAGGTGCTATCAGAGTTTATGTGGGAAATTATATGAAAGAAACGGAAGTAAATAATATAATTAGTAGAAAAGGTTGACAGGGAAGAATAGAAGAAGAACACTTGTCTAACCGACGACGCCATGTAACAGGGGACTTAGGGATAAAGCAGGTGAAAATGTAAGAAGGAGTGGAAGAAGAAAACATGTCGCACTGGCTCTAAATAGCATTGGACAATTAAGGCAGAAAGATAATGATGAAGATCGTATTGAGGTTGACTATCCAAAGAACATTAGACGAAGTTGCATTTAAGTATTGAAACACGTGAAGACCATATTTTAATGCTATTCGGTAATTCGCATGCACTAGTTACCAAAGATGATTGGAACTAATGCATTGTATTTATATACGTTTAGTCAGATAAACGATGATGTTTAATTTGAAGTATCTCAAAATTTAAATGTGATTTGTTTTTAATATTCTGCCTACTTTCGTAGCCATCATTTCCTTGCAAACCTGGTTACTAGCTTATATCCCTTATTTATATTTTAACTAGCTTCTGCCAGCGGCTTCGTCCTGGACGTCCCCCCGTGAACGTCGAAAGTTTCCCACGGGAACCGTTCTTTTACCGGGCTAAAAAGTAGCCTATGTGCTATTCCAGACTATAATCTATCTCTGAGCCAAATTTCATCAAATCTGTTTAGCCGTACTGGCGTGATTGAGTAACAAACATACATTCATCCAAACTTTCTCCTTAATAATATTATACAGCATATTGTATTGTATAGTAAGATATTCTGCTTGTATTGTTATATTACTACTCAATTGTGAGAGATATCATCCTTATCAAAAAACGCAAAATCTATTTGATTAGTATTACCATTTTCAGTCGTCTTATAAGGCAGTTGTAATCTCAGTTCTCTCCATAAGAAGGAATCTAGCAAATAGCTAAAGAACGTAGCAAAGTAATAGTGATTTTATCTTCGTGCAAGATGTGTTGCAACCGCAAGGCACAGAACAATAGTGTGTTTCATTATAAAGACAATGTTTTGTCTGCTCCGAATAATGAGAGACTAAACACATTTACGTTAGAATCGAAGAAATACATTGGTTTCCATGAAATATCATGATTCACTGCACCTATTTAGAAAAACTCTTTCACCATTTCATAGGTGCATTATTGTAGATGGACATAGGCTATAATATATTAAATCTTGGCTAAACGGCTAGTTATGAATAAATGTAGAATACAGAGATCCTTTTACAAACCACAGATAAATGCAAGTAGCAAATCAAACTCTTCTTTCATTTCCATTTTCTACGAAAGTTTTGTAATACTTTCGTACATTCAGCAGAACTATTTAGCTTTACTAAACGTTTAATATGTTACAAGTAATATTTCTACTTAGCCTTTTAGTTGCAAATTACTATTCTTCTCTGCTTTAAGATTGAATGAAAATTAAGTACCTATTGTCATTGCTTACAATGTAAGAGACAAGTAATTATTGGCAGAGTTAGTAGTAATAACTGATCTTTTGTTATGTATCTTATTGCAAATATTTAGATCCGTTAATTGAAGTACTATCTATATTGCCTACCTACATCTTGCTTTATGTAGCATTGTTATTAGACTCCAGCTCTTAAATATCAATTATATCAATTTATGATGATGGCCCTCCAACGTTGTTCACTATTATAGAGGTATTAGCTGCTTCCAGTTAACCGTTAGGTTACCTATATCTCCTGAGACGGTGAACGTTAGAAAAGTCTTCAGGTTGAATAGGTATGTTATTTTCAAGTATGGTTTTAATAGGTACTTCGTTTTACTGATATTGTGGTCTATAATGTAAGTCTTATAATATAAAACATTTATTATCTCTTCACAAAGTTACTTAATGCTATGCATTACGGTTTACAAACTAGTGTTTAACTTTATAAGAGACTGGTGCCTCAAATGGTTTTTGGCATGTTCTTAACTAATAGTTTTCGAGTTAATAGTCGGCTAAAACTCTTACACAACATTTATCAGATCGGAGATATCCTAAAGCTATAAGGTTTGGCAATTCAGCAACATGTGTTGATAATTTTGATATGTCAACATATTACATTGGATAAAATATATCTATTTAAAATTATCATATAAATCCAATAAACGATTAACTATAAGTAATAATAATATTGCTATCAGCTGTAATGATATCGATTATGATCAAGGCGAAACCTGTAAGTGAACATGTTGTAGTAACCACTAACCTAATTTTTGGGTCAACCGCGTAATCTTCAGACAAGGTTGAAAGTAACGACTAAACACTTTTGCGGACCTAAATGGATTGACACAGTGAGTGAAGTAATATAAACAGATTTTGAGTTACCGCAAATTGAGCTATTTTCTTTTCTGACACAGTTCTAATTTACTAATTTTCGATATCAAATCCGAAACCGATAATTTATTTATTTCATCTTTATCACATCTATTATTACTGAATTTCCCAATGTGATAAATACGCTTATTCTAACATAAGTTATCTAAAATAGCAATATGTATACTTGTATAAACTATAGCCTTATAATATTAGTAGATCGATCTTTCTACACTGATATCTGCGAATCACCACTTACCTCTTGTAACAAAACAATTGCCGTCACAATTATCCTCATGATACCTCCCTCCAAAATTCTTTAGAACTATACAATCTATCACCACCAATTAAGATGAAGGTTCAATTAATACAATAGTTTGTTCAAGATGTTCCTAGAACCGGTCAGACGAATACCACAGTGCAAGATATTATTGGCAATACCTATAAACAAATAGTTCTCGCTAAGAGCTGTTGGCAGGATAGTCGTAAATTGGTCTTTTGACTACCTGATGATCGCCGCTTCTTGTATTCTTATTTAATATTTGGCTAGGAGCAACGACGTATTTAGTAACGCATATGAAATGAAGATAAATTGTATGGTACAAAGGTTGAATTTTCTTTATAAGGGAATGTAGACATGGAATTTAAAGAAGTTGGATATAAATACAACAGCAATAGCGTTGTAGGCAATATGTTGTCGCTAATCACAATTGCTCAGCAACCAATGAGATAAATCAGGCTATTTGATATCGTTTTGGCAAACAGTAGTCCAAGGTCAGGCAAAGGCTAATTTTAACATATTATTAACTAGTAACTATCAATATTTATGTATCAGTGAATTCGGTGGAAACGATAACAATACAAATCAGTCGCTTGAATAAAAGCTTAATCAAATCTAAATGGTAACTATAGAAAGCTTCGACAAAGAAAGTCAGTCAGCCAACGAGTAGTTTCTCTTAATGCACCTAGTAGTATATTTATAGATAATACTACTAATTTAACTGAACTAAGATTAATAGTCTTTAGGCTATCTAGCGCAGCTGTCGTAGTCATCAATAATTGAGGAGACAGTTCCGTTTCTCTAACTGCTAACAGTTATCATCAGGCTATGTTTAGTTTAGCCGATTGTAAATAATTTTATTCTGTGAATTGATTGCAGGAATTAGAACCATCATTTGATTTTGGTGGTGGTTCTTTTTTACCTACTGGGCACATGTGGTAATTTTCAGGCCTAAAGCAACTTCTAGATGCAATATATATGAAACTTTGGATATCTAAATTAGGTAAAGAGTTTCAAATAGGTAGAGATTAAATAAGTGGAACTTTAATATTTAAAAGATGTATCGGATAACGACTGCAAAAATAACAAAATACGTCAACATGGTCGTAAAATAACAAAACAGGTTTTTCTAACAAACCACAAATTCTGCATCACAAAAAAGTTGACCTTGAAAATGGCAAACCTGTTGCAACATTTATATACAGGTTTCTTATGACAATAGCATGTTGAAGTAACATATTATTATTCTGACTTCCATAACTAATATTTTACGATAAACTGCAGTGAGATAGAGGACACGAAGAAGACGGGCAAATAAATTATATCAAATTCTATAACCAATTTATTCATTTATTCATTCTTCTAACAACCAAACGGAATTTATGCAACTTGTTGATAAGATATTAAAATAACAAAACGTGTAAACTTACAGTAATTTTGATTTTGGTTAATACAGTAATGAACACCCGGTCCTTATACCTGTATTGTTATAAACTGCCGAGTAATGAAAAAGTTCCACCCACAAAATGCCAACAAACACCTTAATATCTCCTAAGACATAGCTATCATCTTAAATCTAGCTATCTAAAATCTAGCTTCATAAATTAAAAAGTATAATGAAATCTATTTTATTATGCAAACTTAAACTCTTTTAAATACTGGTCTTTTTGAAGCCATGGATAAAAAAAAGATTTTGGGGTTTAAAAATTTCGGAATACATTTGTTTTGCTTTTTGCCGTTGTGAAAGAATTCTTAAATTGTAAAGTCTTACGGCACTCGTACCCATAAATCATGCCTCTATCACCCGAGGATTGTACGAGAATCATCACTATGGTGGAATTGGGGACCAGCCAAAGAAATACGGCCAGAATAATGGGCGTGACACATACTACTGTCCGATGAGTGATCCAAAGGTTTAGGGAGACTAGATTAAACCTGAGAAGACCAGGTACTGGCAAGCCAAGGTGCACAACAGTCCGAGAAGATCGTTTCATTGCGGCAGCCATGTTAATAAATCGACATCAGACGGGAGTTGCGGTTCAACAACAACTTCTGCAAGATCGAAGGGAGCCAATAAGCGAGTGGACAGTCAGGAGACGTCTTGCCGAAAGAAGATTGAAGCCTTACAGGCCAGCAAATGGCCCAAAACTGGAACGGCATTATAAAGTTGCCCGATTGCGATACGCCCGCGAGCATACAGAATGGGGTGAGGACGAATGGGGCAAAGTAATGTTCTCTAATGAGTCAAGATTTATGCTGTACCATCGTGATGGGAGGAAAAGAGTATACCGACGACCAGGAGAACGTTTTGCACAAGCATGTTTTGAAGAAAAAGTGTTACGCGGTGGAGGTACCGTTCACGTGTGGGCTGGTATCTCTGCAGAGGGTCGAACAGCGTTAGTTCCAATCGAGAACGGAAACCTTACTGCTGTGAGCTACATCAATGAGATTCTTGTTATGTCGATGTCTTATCCTTGTGGTATAATGAGTCTAATATTACTATTCCCACATCTAATCATGAAAAATAATTAAAACATCAAATAAATAACTAGAAAGAAACATCATAAAAATCTCCGATTAAAGCAATCAACACTTCGATTAAATCAAAGGTGTAGGCTCATATCCGTAGTCGATGATGTAACGAGCGTCAACGACCGTCAAGGGCCGCGGAGCCAAGGTTCGCTTGACAAAAAATTAATTGTGCCAGCGTGCCAACGCATGATAAGCAGTAGTCTCCAGACAATGTCGTTAATTATACGGCTGTGGGACTCATTACTGGTGGAAGTACATTCAATTATGTCTACGATTTTGATGGAGTGAGCTCGAGATGAGGCATTGATTGATTTGTTCGATTTTTGAAAAGGTGAGTATCTATAAGACCCACATTATTTACTCCAACGTCGATCAATAAGTATTTTGTTTTAAAGTTCCTGTCAAATTCTTGTCTTCTCCTACTCTGAGATTAGGCCTTATTGCAAGGTCTAACTAAATCTGATTTTTGTTATTCTTTTGGTGACCATAAAGACTTGTAGTTTTCCTCTTCCAAGTTTAACTGATGATGTCAACAACAAAAGTAAGGAAGATCCTTACTTTCAATAACAAGGATGTGTTTGCAATTTGCAACCTTAACCTGAATAAATGCATCATTCATATTTTGTGGATATTCTTGGAATATAGCTTTCCTTATATGTATTTATTATTTATCATTGGTGTCTAAGGAACAACTCCACATGCATTCAAAATATCGTTCAGTTAATATTCATAGTAGTCTACAAATATGTACTTGTGCAGACAAGCTTGATTCAGTTTTCCTATAAAATAAAACTGTCCAACTATACCCTGACATTTTAGCTAGGTCTAGATAAGTATACATGCCACTCCCAAGTGAATACTCGACCGTAAAGTAGGAACTTTCCAGTGTTAGCATTACTAAACGATGTTGTCGACTATCCATTGACCCATTTCCTATTGTTACAACTTGTATAAGACAAGCAATCGTATGTATATAGTAAATATTTGAATGCAGATAGATATTATTCCTGAACAATGTATAGCTTTAACTATTTGAGACGAGAAGAGAAAATGTATTTGTTCTGCTTCTAGGAAAAGATACTGCACATCATGTTACCGATTTGGATTGCCTAATCTTTACTACGATATGGAAAGAGGGAAAGTTCCGTCTATTAATGACAATGGCTGAACCTTAACCCTTAGTCAAAATGTTAGAGATTGTTCTAAATAAATATTTCCAAACTCAATAAAATTGATCACACAAACAGTTGAGTGCAGCATAACATTAATAAGTTCTGTCAAGCCGTTATGTGCCAAGGCTGCCGTTAGATCATCGTCTTGTGGTCGGCTTGTTTACTTGTTTTTTATTTATTACCTACATCAGAAGGTCCAGTGAGATATGAAAGGTCTTTTTATTTAATTAAGATGTTTCTAGAAGATTAATTAAATAAATGAATTAAGATTAGATGCCTCTTTAATATAATTTATATCATCTGTTGCTATATGCTGATATCCGGATCTATAAATTACTTTATTTTTTCTATTTGGCTTGACATTAAGATATTATTGAAGAAGATACTGGTCTACTTTATCATTTAACATCTTCGTTAATTTTTAATCTTATCACTTTTGATCTTGTTTGCTTATAACTTCTTTTAAATCATGTTTTGTCTAAACCTGTGTAAAAATTCAGAAACAATATTACTTTTTGCATCTATAACTTAAACTTCAAGTCCCAACTTCGCCGTAAAATCCCCAGCTTCAGGTCACCTCAAGCCACCTGTCACCACCTCAACTACATAAAAAGACATAGAAATAGACTCATCTTGTGGCATGTTTACATCGCGCGACCTTGGCATCGATTCGTTTTCGTCTGTTAGTAAACGTGTGGACACATCGTGTGAGTTTTCATTTTCATTTCGCACTGTTTTTTTTTCTTTTTCTTGTAGAGAAATGTTGGCTGTTAACAGTTTCTGTTTCAAGGACGTTAGTTGGTTCTATGTTTTATAAATAAATTTTGTGAAAGTAGACGATGGAAGAACAGTGTGTGTTATATTTATTTAAACGTAATGATATATGAATAATATGAAAGGTTTTTTGGAAGCTAGGGCTTTTTTATGAATAAAAATAGACATTGACAATATAATTTAAAATTTTATTGATGAACGATATATTGCGGGCGATGGGGATATATTGAATATCGTGATATTATGTGTTTTGTTTTCAAGTTAGCCATAGGCACGTTTTTCTCCAGTATTTATAGTATTACGGTGATTTCTTGAATTATTCATGGTACGAAGAATAAAAGAAGCAACTGTTTTTATATTTTCTTCCACAGTTCGATCACATTGTGGACGTGCTCTAACATATGTAGCATTCAATTACCACGTTCACCTTGTCAGAGATATACTTACGAGTATATTGCGAATCAGTCTGGGCTTAATAAGATTTTTTTGAAAACTAACCTTGCTGCTAGAACGTCTTTATGACCGTTAATTGAGCCATCATTAATCATTCAAAGGTCGATATTTAAATTAATACAATTTTGAGAGTCTTCCTATTTATTATAGATACTAACTTAACAAAAACAATAATATTACCTTATCGCGTGTTATTATCATTATTGCAACTATTACTATTTGATTCTGCATAACCCAAAGGTTGACTGGTAGAAAATACCTTAGGCATTATAAGTCTGCCTCAGCACGTTTGTATGCTTAAAGTATTAAATAAGTAAGCAAGTATAATATAATAATATTTTATTATCGGACATATATATTTATGTTTATTTTAACTATATTTATATATTCTTAAATTTTTACTTTAATAATTATTTCTATTTTTTATGCATCTGCCATGTTATCTCTCCACCACCCTTGGTTTACTGGTAGAGACTGCTTCAGGCATTAAGTCTGCCTATGTACCTGTATGTTGCATGAAGTTTTAATAAATAAATAAATAAATACAAGTGATTTTGTAGTTCAGTGTTAAGTAGTAGGTAGAACTTAAAAGTTCAAGTTCATATTAATGTATGTTTCATGAAGCTAAGGGAGAATTATTTCCCTTAGAGAATCATTCAACGCCACTATAACGCTAATAGCGTTAGATGGGTCACTCTGCCCTTCACAATATTTTAAAAACATCCATTATGTCATAAAGAAATACCTTCTTCATAACACGTGTAAGAAAAACACTCTAAAACTTAATATCATGTAGCTTACTCAAACAATCCATCTCCTAAGGTCGGTAAGACAGTGTCAGGGCCATGCATATCTGCCATAGATAGTGTGACAACTATTAATGGTCACAGTAATGGAGATGACGTCATTGGCGCCGCCACAATGTCAAACGGGGCGTACGTGGTGCATAGTTTGCCTTTTAGATGGGTTATGGGTGTGGTGGTTTTAGTTTTAAAGGCTGTTTGTAATGATAATGGACGCCTTTGGAGAATTGAACCTTTTGTAATTGTTATACTTTTGGGAATACCAGCTTCATCATTTCCATAAAATAATTTAGTATTTGAATAACAGCTTTAATATTTCTACGAAGTAATACATAATACTTGAGTTCGATATTATATTGCAAAAAAAATAGAAGTTTTAGCTTCTTAATTTAAATAAAATATTAGGATCTTGATTCTTCGTAAGGACTTAAAATGTGTAAACCTTGTTATATTAGTTATATTAGTATAGTTATATGTCATAAGCGTTTCATTACCGTTTTTACTATTAACATTTATCAGTAAAAACTAAATAATTTCAATAACATTTATTCACCCAGTAGCGTGTAGTTAAATAAAACCATGAAAAATACAAATACATGAAAACTGTCTAAACCTCAAATCAAATCAAATCAAATCAAATAATTTATTTGCATAATACATGTTAAAAAGGTGTTACAGGTAAAAAAGGTACATTGTATTATAACCTAATAATGTGTGCAAATTATAATTAGGTACAATACATTTTAAAATGGAGTTACAATAGAAAAATAGAAATGTCAAAGTAAAAAAAAAAAAAAATTAAAAGCATTGAATTAAAAATATGTCAAATTATTATACACAACTCAAATCAAACAATAAAAAAAAATATAAAATCAAATAATCAATAATATATAATAATAATCAGTCATTTTTCATTTAAATAATCATTAATTGAATAATAACATTTTGCAACTAGGAATTCATGCTAACATAATTTGAATTGGTACATTTTGTGTAGGTCTCTGATACTTTCTGGCAACTTATTGTATATTTTGGGTACCATGCCCAAAATGTTTTTACTAAATACTGCTTTTTTATGGCTTGTTACGCATATTTTATTTTTGTGTCGTGTGCTTCTTGGATGGGTATAAAGATGTAGATTCGCTTTGACAAAGATTGCCACTTCATATATATAAAGACACGGGAATGTTAATAATTGTAAATCTGTCAGCCTCAATAAAAGTACTTTTCGTGAAATTGACACACATCACATCACATCATCAGCCTATTAATATTCCCACTGCTGGGACACAGGCCTCCTAGAGAGGAGGCCTCACGGAGGTGAGAGGGAAATTGACACAATTAGTGTTAAATTATTAATTTCCTAAACAGCTGTTAATAACAGACTTTCACTTCAATTTTAACTATTCCCAAGGTATAATTATGTCTGGTTGGTTGGCCATTGGGCTGTCCTCGATGGGAATTCGGCCAGATCTGATTGGAATGATATGGCCACTCTTACCGGACCAAAAAGAGTTCAAAACAGAATTGAAAATTAAATTTATAAACTAATCTAAAGCATATCTGACTAGACGATCTTTGGTAGCGTAAGTCGAAACTAGCATAAAAGTTATAGATATGAAAATAAAAGGTAAACATTCGTGTCTAGGGGTAATGTTACAGCTATAGAAGTGCATCGTGATACCCCAAGGCTCTATGCGTTATCTTAACAATGATCAACAACATACTGAAGAGAATGACGGCACTAGTATTTTTATTAAAAGATAAAAAAAGGACGGGAAATGCTCCCCCAAAAAAGGGACAAATGGCATGCAACATGAAAATAACGTGATCATGTTTAGCCATAAAGAAGAAATAATTCGTATCGATAATATCGTTGACAAAAATAAAAATATACCTCCAGATAACAATTTCACTCGTAGAATTATCAGGCACGCAATCACTGTTATGAAATTGATCGTAAAAATATAGGGCTGCTTCAACTAAGGGAATCTGACTAAAATTGAAAATTTTATATTATTTGAGTATGTAAACGTAATAAAACTAGATTCGTAAGTTGAAAATTGAGTTATGGAGTTCTCATCACAAGATATTTTAAAATATTAACGAAAGGAATAGTCTAAAATTTAGATTGAGGTCAAGAATTAGGCTAATGCCAAGACAGTAATAGATTTGATCAATATAAATATAACTGAAAACTACTGCTTTTTCTCGTGTCTCCTGTGCGGGTCACAAATAAATATTTTCCTTTCTTTCTTTCTAAAAAATCAAACTGGGTAAACCAGGAAGCGGATATATAGATGCAGATAATATTGAAATTTTTGATCATACGAATACACGATCCACCGTGGAAGAAAGTTAACCCAGTTTTACATCAAAACACGTGGAAAAGGATATGGAATCAAATAACAGAACGCACAAGGTTATCAACCCTGCTCTAACTTCGAAGATAGGCCATTGTCCGTGTCTGGTCGTGCCATGCGTGCGCTCCTCCGTTTCGGAGTTACAAGTGACAGACTGATATGCGTGACTGATAATTGACAGAAAGCTTACAAGACCCCATGGCAACAATGCGTTCACGGGAAATTGTTCAGATCCATTGTAGAATTTTACTATTTTCTTATAGCAGAAGTATTTAACTTTATGAAATGTTCTGTTTATTTACTGGTCTCGTTTGTTTGTTTGTTTATTTGTAAAGTTTTAGCTTCTTTTATTCTTGAGCATAATTGCAATACATTCTTGACGTAAATCTTTTACGAGATCTTTTTTAGTTCATTTTTTTAGGGTTCCGTACCCAAAGGGTAAAAACGGGACCCTATTACTAAGACTTCGCGATCCGTCTGTCTGTCTGTCTGTCCGTCTGTCTCCAGGCTGTATCTCATGAACCGTAATAGCTAGACAGTTGAAATTTTCTCAGATGATGTATTTCTGTTGCCGCTATAACAACAAATACTAAAAACAGTATAAAATAAATATTAAAGGGGGGCTCCCATACAACAAACGTGATATTTTTGTCGTTTTTTGCTCGATATTAATAACGGCAACAGGTAGACGCTTGAAATATTCACAGAATATTTAGTTGTATATTACTTCAAAAAATAATAATGAATAAATAAAAAAATAAAAAATTAAGGGGGGCTCCCATACAACAAACGTGATTTTTATGCATTATTTTGCGATAATGGTACGGAACCCTTCGTGTGCGAGTCCGACTCGCACTTGGCCGGTTTTTTATTTGAACATTGCACCACACAACCACAATTAATCTCGTCTTAATAAGCAAACTAATTATTCCCCTCAATTATACTTTAAAATCTATTTCAATCAAGCATGAAAAACTACTAAAACTACACTGTTAACGAACTCAACGTGCTGGTAGCAACAATGAAAATAAACGATACTCTATTAACTACAGTGCCTGCTTCGGTTGAAAATACACCCAATAACGTTTAGCCAACACTGTAAGAATCTATCAACATCCTTATAACGCAATCTCCAAATATTTGTTCTGCACGGCAGCAGAGTCTATGAACTCATAAACTAGAAATAGAATTCTGATAATTTTGCTGTATGTGTATTAAGGATTGGCTTTATTTCCGTCATTAACTTCTGCTAAGATTTATAAAGGCTCGAAGCTGGAGGTAATCGTTAAAACGTTAACTGATAATGTTTCTTAACTCCAGACATCTGTGCAATGCAAACATCTGTATAGCCTAAAGGTGGCATAATTTCCAAAGCTTTAATTGAGAAAATTACGAGATTGAGTTGCTAAGTAAATTTCAGACACGGATAGATAAATCTACAAACAAAATCTAAACACTTAAGCTATTTTAGACAAAACCAAAGCAGACAATACATCCTCTATTAATAACACCACTATTCATAGTCATAACAACAATATGACTAAAATTAATATATTATTTACTCTTATCGTAGCAGTATCCTTACTCCTAGTGCACTGAACTTGGCAGATGTAGCGTCTGCAATAGAGAAAGTGACTCATACCATTGTGATTTTGTTGGTTAGCCTCTCCGTGCCAAATCTGGCATTCGAGAATCATTAGACAACGTGCCAAAAAGGATTTATAGTCTCAGCTATTCTTTTTACGTATTTGATCACTTTTATGGGTTTGTTTAGCGCTTGAAAACAATTTTTATGGATTGTATTGAGTTTTAACCTATTTTGGGCGAATAATATTACGGTATAGCAATTATATGTCGTATTTATGTTTGATTTAATGTGTTTAGAATTGTATTTGCGTTGCATTTAAACAGAAAATATTAGTTTTTATTTTGACGAAAAATCATATCATTTATTGTTTTTTTTCTGAACATGTATAGTATCTTAATATTTAGTCGTACTGTTTTGGAAGAGATGTATTAAATATGTAATTTCTTTTGTTACAGATGAACAAGAAAGAGTACAGAAGAAAACATTTGTCAATTGGATCAATTCACATTTATCAAAGGTAAGCAATCGAAATAACTTGCAAGAACTCAGTATCCAACTTTTAAACGGCTTTAGTACACCCGTAGCGATCAATTTTAAAGATTTATCGCAAGGGAAGCTTGCGAAGAATTTATGGGAAGTAATAACTACCTTCTTTGCCACCAAAGTAGACGGTACAGCCAACCGTAGCAATTACGGTAAAACAGTGCCCGTGCATTTTGAGGCAAACCTATGTTCAGTAGTAATTATGGCGTTTTTGATGTGTAGATCTTAGTAAATAACTTTTGAAAGTACTACAGCCACTTTTACCACCATTGGTTGACTTACCTGGCTATTCATTTCGTACAAATTTTCTTCCATTTTTAAAGTAAGCTGGACTTTGCCTAGCCAGTAAGCCTAGGTGTATCAAGCCCTAAATGTTCTCCCGATGGCTAATATATCCTTACTTTTGTTGAATAATTCACTTTATTCGTCCAATAGACGAAGAAAGTTACAGGTGAAAAGGTAAGGGCAAAGTTCATACCCTTTTGGTATAATTTTAAGCTCTTTAGAATTTTTATGTTAGTTGGGTACAAAACTATGTTTACCATTCAAAATTTCTACGCCAATTATGGCAACTAAATTAGTTTGGCAAGCTGGAATAAACACTATTTCAATTTCCAATGGATTTTCTCGTGCATTGACATAAGTAAGCTTCTTCAAGCAGATGTATTTAGAAACCACATTTGGTCGCATATCGTTGCATAGGTGTGCACTAATAATGTAATTTCTCTTTCAGCGCATACCGCCACTGCGCATCGATGACCTTATCTATGACCTGCGCGATGGAACCAAACTGTTGGCGCTGCTCGAAGTGTTATCTGGGGAGAAGCTGGTGAGTACTTTATAGATACCGTAATATCAAGCCCATATGGTTAGCCAAGTGTAAAGGAACCACCATATAATATATACCGTCAGTTATGTTCAAGTGTCATTATGGGAAAGAGCTAGCAATTGATTATTAACCGTGAAAAAATTTATAGCGGCTACTAAGAAAGCCCTAATGGTAAAACTGAGTAACAGTTTGTCTCGTCTGGCGATCGAATCCGAGATCCCAAACTCGGGATTCATGTTTGCTACCACTAAACCAATGTGAAGCACCGAAAGAGAGGAAACAAAACAAAAGTGTTTCGTCTGAAGTGTCCTTGGTAAAAGCATAGTCAATAATCATGTATTATTAATAAAATAGGACGAATTATTGCACTTTTGTATTGATTAATGATTACAGCGTTGAGATTACTAAAGTAGGCAATATGATTTTAATTTTATTTTGCTCACAGTTATTTAGGACGTAAATTAACGTTTACCTGAAATATAACTACTGTAATGTAACACGTTAGTTCAGAAGTATTTTGGATCTGCTTATGTAAGTAAAGCCCGATATTACGGCTACCAAATAGTATATGTTTTATATTTAACAAAAGTGCATTATTCAGCTTGAAAGCAGCGGCACTTAGACCGCCAGTATAATTAGGCAGATTGCCTTTGGTATTGCAGATCCATAAACGATATTGAGCACTTACCATCAGGTAGGCCTGTCTGTAGCTACCCAATACCATAAAATCCTTATAAAAAACTGTCCTGATAAGATCTTTTTCCCATAGCCTATGGAACGCGGCCGCGTCCTCAGACGTCCACACTTCTTGTCAAACGCGAACACCGCGCTACGCTTCCTTGCCGGCAAGAGGATCAAGCTGGTCAACATCAACGCAGCTGACCTCGTGGATGGGCGGCCTGCAGTCGTACTCGGCCTCATTTGGACCATCATCCTATACTTCCAGGTAGGGAGACGCTCGACTTGGCTTGCGTTTGAACAGGGAGCTGCAATACTACCAGGTCTATATAACAGTATGTTAAGCAGATTATCTAAAATCTTTTACAGAAAAGTTAATACCTTTTAGTTTATTAGGAGGAGAAGTAAAGTTACTAGATTCATCGAATGTAAATGTGCTTGTAAATATGAATGAAAACATGCCATTCAAATAACTTGACTAAATCTCGATGTATATAATAGTATGGAATATACTTTATTGTACATCAAATTACTTATATAACTTTACGTATGCCGAGTGTATGTTCTTCATTTATAAAAACTGAAATATCAGATTGCCATAACCGATACAATCATCAAATGACATTCTAAAAAGTATAGCATTACTACACTTTTGAGAAAGCCATTTACAATATTCTCTAATTACTTTAGAAAGTTAATCTGTATCGTATTTCTTAAATATTACTATATATATCTTGAACATTAACTCCGTATACTATTGTAGCTTTCTGTTCACTGAATCAGCACCGTGTGGTACGGAAATAGATTTCAATTACGATAGAACTTCCACAGTATTACATAGGTAGAATAGCTCTACACTTTCAGAAAGTTTTACTACTACTGTAAATCTAATAGGATCATCAATGTTTATATGATCTTTATTAATGATCTCATCTATTTTATTTGTATAGTCATTATTAACGTCATTAAAATTTTTAGACGTTACTACTTCGGGTATTTTTAGATAGTTATCACAGTCTGCTTCATTGATTCTTTGAAATAGACTATGATGCTCGTATTTGGTTTATATTAATAAAATATTCATCTCCATGAATTGTCATCCATAATATGGATCTAAATTGTTTTTTCCTAATTACTCTATTTTCTAAAATGAACAGCCAATAGCAGACTATTGTAAAAGGCAGCATTATTATTGCCCTAAGGTTTCAATTTATTTGTTGTAACTACCGCCTGTGTTTCTATACTTTTATTTGTTTTTCTTGAACTGTCTCTTTTGTCCCTTTTAATGATGTAGTTGCACTATCCAGTAACTTGTATCTAATATTATTTCGGTATCTACCATTAAAATGAGGATGTACTGAACTTTTACAAAATTTTCTGTACGATTTATGATTATTGGCTTTTCAACAAACTTTTTTTTCTTCTGTATATTATAATCTCAGTCTGTACTCATTTTAATTGGCTTGAACTAATTTTGTTTGCGCAAGCTTCGCTCAATGTATTGGACCCACAGGATAGAGGACCTAAGGTAGGTAACGGCGTCACAGCTTCTATAGTAGTCAGGTCTCTTGGCATTTCATTATATTACTTTTGACGTCATTATATTACGTTTGTATCAATCTATTAAAAGTTGTATCAACTGAGTATACTTTTGGTATTTATTTATAACACTTTGCTTATTTACTTAAGCTTAGATTACTATTTTTGTACAAGATTTTATACCCATTTCTGTATTACCTATATTTACATTTCTCGCAAGCTTTCAAAGTGTAGAAAGCTTATTCCGCTGTATAACCTTTCTTATATCTCTGTATTGTCTTTTTATGTTTATATTCTAACGCCATGCCAGAGACCAAAGAATACACAGTACTGCTATTGGTTGACTCAATTGATATTATGATTGGACTAGAATCACAGTGATCACTTATGAGAGTCACTTCACAATTTCACATCACCTTTAGATTATAATTGTATAATAGTCATCACTTTAAATCACTTAGTTAGTTCGAGTGTGGGAGGAGTGAATTGGCAGAATGTTGTTGTTGATTACGTAATGAGAGTAGTGACTGGCGCTAATGTTATGTACTAGTTTTTATGTCAAAACACTTAATAACTGCATCATTTGTCAATACGTTTCTTATGTTGAGGTCGATTTCCAGTTAAACCGAATGCAACTATAAAGCCTTAACCTCTTAAGGGATTTTATGAGTAAACGACGTTGCATTGCGTTGGCCAACATGAGATGAAGCAAGACTTAAGGCATTTGACTGTTTGTCATTATTAAACTTCTATATTATTTCTCCTTGCCGCCCATTTAACTCTGCAAACACATTAAATTGAACCTTGCTAGAAATAGCGCCAGTTAATCTATTTATATTTATGTAATTCAGCGTTTTGTTGTGCATCAGGAATCATTGCTGTCATTAAAACATATTTCATAAAAACAGGTTATGTATCCAGGGTCAGGAGACGGTATGGCTTCGTCATACGGTTTTCAGGTCAGCTTAAGAATGACTGCATTTAAATTTTGGATGTCTTTTGGTGTACAGCGCTTATTTACAAACAAACTTGTTTGAATATCGGCTTCATGGGAAAACTAATGAACATAGAACATTATTGTGTCCATCGATTTTGCCCTTGTGTTCGTGAAATCCTGATTTGATTTTAAATGATTCCTTAAAATTTTGAATACAGAATCTGTTGTGTTTCAGGTACTCTGTATATTATTGGTACAGACTCGATTCTGACCCCAAAACCGACCCTCAGTAGCGACTTTGTTATCATCGCTAATAATACTAGAACAAACATGAGTGAAAATTCGTAAATGATATCCAAACTGCTATTTCTGACCTAAGATTTTTCCCTTGCTTCTGAATCCAAAATAACCAAAAACAACACGCAAGTTAAAAAATACTTCTATATTTCTGATCCTTTTATTTAGTACCATTTTCTAATTATGCCACCATCTCTCCATCAGATCGAGGAGAACAGCCGGGCTCTAGAGTACCTCGGAGGGTCTCGATGTGCATCAGTCATGTCCCATGAGTCGGGAGCCGCCACTCCCACTCAGAGGGCTGAGGACAAGTGGAAGCAAGGTGCCAAGAAGACCCTGCTACAGTGGGTCGCCAATGCTTTGCCGAAGTAAGTAGAAACCTGGAATATTGAAAATTATGTTTAAGTATATTGAATATACTTTTAGTACTGTAATAGAATATACTTTATTCTACACTACGAAACTTACAATCCGTTTTAAAAAATCTTAATACTATGGGTACAATTTCGGTCTTATCCTTATCTTTTACCAGACGAGAGAAAAACCATTAAGGACCTTGTACTAAAAAGAAGAATGTGGGCAAATTCTTTATACGTACATACGAAGATGTGTGTAATGGTTCTTGAATTTATCATTAGTAACATTGTTAAATGAAATCGAAATCAAATCGAAAATAATGACCGATGAATCCTTTGAATAATAAATATTAATTTCGCTCACGAACATAGTCTATTCATATGATCTGAATCGATCGAATAGTGATGCATCAATTAAAACCGAAGTGTAATCAACATCACTGTACAAACAAGAGTTGAAAGCTTTTAAAACAAACCGATTTTTGTGGTAAAATCGACGATATTAATCAACAAAACTGTAATGATAATCGACTTGTTTGCATACGTAAATGTTTCTGTATAGATACGTATCGGGTAACCACTGACCCATATAAAATTTGACGGCTATGACGCCAATTGCAATGACGGCTTACCAGTTATTAATTCCATCATTAATTTCGCCAAATGCTGCCAAGTGGCCCGATATATCCGTTGGCCTAATTTTATTGTAGTTATTATGATTTGACCTCTTCATTGAGAGATCAAATGCACCAAATTGTTGAGGCGAAGTATTTTTCGGGGTTTTGCCTGTGTTTGTAGAATTAGTAGTCATTAGTTCAGGCTGCTATTGACAATGATTAGTATTGTATACGTATTCTGTTTTTTTTATACTTGATGAGTCCGCTTCTTACTTCAATTCTTTTTGTCGATTGTATGAGGCTTTCATAAAGTCGATTAGTATATAGTTTTGGGAAGTCGCTTATCTGTTTTGTATAGCCCTCGCCAAACTTCTAGGCCGCCCTGAAGTTGGTTTACCGGATGCGCGAGGTACGAAACGGTGCTGTTTTTGTATGTGATTTTCTACTGCGCAGCCATTGTAGTCAACTTCAGGGCGGCCAAGAAGTTTGGCAAGGGCTATAAGTTCACTTTTATATCTACTACGAGTATTAACACCGCCTGTTGTCTTCAGGGATTCAAACATCCAAGTAACAGACTTCGGTCCATCTTGGCGCGATGGTATCGCATTCCTTGCCATCATCGACGCTATCAAGGCCAACCTGATCAATCTGGCCGAGATGAAGAGGAAGACCAACAGACAACGTTTGGAACATGCGTTCGACGTCGCAGAAGCTGCTCTTGGCATTGCAAGGTTGTTAGATGCCGAAGATGTGGATGTCGACAAGCCTGATGAGAGGTCCATCATGACTTACGTAGCCCAATTCCTACATAAATATCCTGAACCCAAGGTTAGTGATCATTCTAGATATGTACTTGTAAAGGAAACATTTACATGTGTACTTCAGACTTTAATAGTTAACACGAGTGATTAGCATGAATCACCGTGACAATTTAATTCATCAACTCCATTTTATCCATTTACATAAATTTTGTTTGAACAGCAGTTCGTCCTTGTACAATATTAACGCTATGTTTTGCCAACAGACGACAGGACCGGATGCCGTAGCGGCAGTGCAAGAGGAGTACGAATCTCTTAGAATGTGGCTGACGGAGCGCGTCACCACAGTTCAAAGGCAATACGACTCGCGAACTCTCTCGCGACACTACGAAGATTACGTGCGCGCCGAGAACGACCGGCTTGCGCGGGAACCCATCTACCAGAAGCTAGAGAAACTCATGTACACACAGAGTCTCGTAGCCATCGCGCCAAAGTCCTGGCGCGAACTAGTCTCCCTCTGGATAGAATTAGAAAGACTGCACAGAAGATGGCTCTGGCTCCTAGACTCAGAACTCCCCGGAGACTTTAGAAATGTCGGTGAGTGGCTAGCGAGGGCTGAATACCTTTTATACTTTGACGAAATCCCCACTAGCTTAGACGAAAGGACCGCTGCCATAATCAGCGAGAAATTAGAAGAACACAGCGGCTTTTTCGCTGGATTACCAGAAGTTATCGACAGATTCGAAGCGGCTTTAAGATCACCTGAAGCATCGAGAATCCCTGGTGAACGACTCCAAGACATGAAGGAGCGTCTCGAGACAGTAAGTCGAAGAGCGCCACAGAGGAAGGCAAGATTAAAGTACTTGGAGCACAAATGTTGTATCGTTGCCTTCACAGAGCTGACTAAAGCCAAGCTCGCCGCGTGGACCGGCAAATACGGTCGCATTGACCACGTACGTGCCTTATTAGAAGATTATGATAATTTCGTGACTAAGAATAAGATTTTCCAGGAGTTTGATAGAGCTTACGTTGATATTAAACAAGTAGCGGAAGAATATAAAAGGGTTTGTGAGGTAGATAGGACTGAAGCGAGAGATATTGATACATTCTTGAAGGATGTCGCTGAAACCTGGAGAAGAGTTGCCTCTGACGTGAGATGTGTAAGGAGTGTGTTGGAAGAAGTCATTGCTCACTGGGAGCGTTGGAACACTTTAGCTGATGACTTCACAACCTGGCTAGATAAGGCACAGCACATGCTAAGAGTTTCAGAAGATGAGAGACTGGAATTCTTCCAAGATTTAACTGTTTGGAAGGAGAAACATCAACTACTGGGCGACGCAGCTGGATTCTTGGCTGCGACTTCCTCTGAGGAAATCAGTCAGGAGGTGAAGAGGAAGTATGTGGAGATTACTGAACGTTGGGAACGAGTATGGGAAGAAGCAGAGAGGTGAGTTTCTATAACAGTTTCCTGCCGTTAACATCGTTTATCATGAATGAAGTAAAATACAAAATAGGTCACACTACAACTTCTTTGAAAAATGCCATAATCTGATAATTAAATTATTTAATCGACTCGTTCCACGAATTAATTCTTAGCTATAAATTAACACATTCGAAGAATGTTTACTATCACGGTAAGGATTAGGTTATTAAGGTGGAATTCTGTAGATTTAAAAGATAAGATTTTTAACACTGGTATGTGCAGTACCCAAAATACCAGTATGCTTTGCATTACAACAATTTTAAATTCTATGGCCGTTTTTTTGCAGCAAAAATTAACCTTAAACAGCTCAATCATAATTTTGCATGGCATTGATTCAGTTTAAAATACAAATTTAACACAAAATACGTTGGACGCAACTAAGCCGTGGTAGATCGATGTCGACCGTCGAGTCAGGAATTAACACCTCAAACATTATGATATTTCTCATTATTATTATCGACCTGAGCAGAAAATATTATGACTTTATTTGATGTATTTTAATACTATCTTCCGTCCACCTAGGTACGTCCGCGGCGGCGACGCTCTCCGCAACCGTCGCGAGCTGGCCAACGGAGTCAGGGCACTAGACTCCTGGCTGACGTCAGCTGAAAACCTGCTGAACAGGCAGCCCAGGGCTAACACCGTGGACATACAGGCTTATATCGACCAGCTGTTGCAGCTGAACTCCGAGATCGAACACCATGAGGAGCTGTTCAAGACTATAAGCAGGTAAGCATGCTGAAGTTCAATGGAGATGCACTTAAGATAGCTAGAGCTTCGATCTTCTGTGGCAACTGTGAGGATGAGAATAGCTGAAGATGGATTAAAATTACGTGCGATTGCAGATGCCTTTGTCCAGCACCAAAGCTTAAGACTGATGATGTGGGACTTAATGTCAGCACACTAGACTACTGCTTCGCTTAACAGGGTGAAGTTTTCCTTGAAGAGTCCACTTTCATGCAAACACAAAAAGTGCAAAAAAATATAAGGCTTGACATGTCGATACAATCTGATGTTGTTATAGATTTACCATCACCTATTTCACAAAAATGGTGAAGATAATGTTTTTCATGTTGTGATTTTCCTTTTCAAGAACCTTCCAAAACGCGATCGCCGAGATGCCTCGTGACGAGGTCGAAGCCAACATGGCGAAGCTCAAGCAACAGAAAGAGGCACTAGTCCGCGTGCGAGCCACCGTGCCAGTGAAGCTGCACCAGTACAGGCAGCTGCTCGTGCAGCACGAGTCGCTGGAGAGCGGCCAGAAGGAGATCGGCTCCTGGCTGGACAAGGCGGAGGACGCCCTGAGGACTACCGGAGAGACTAGACGGTAAGCTATCGGTCTTCATCGGCCAGGTAGTACAAAAAGGAGAGGATTAGGAATCTCCCTTTACTAAATATTTAATATTTAAAAAATGTCTTCTTTAAAGTAAGCGTGCATCTTCAATAACCCGATCATCCCTCATCCTGGTATTATAACGGGCAAAAGAGACCTAAATCAACATTAAAACAAAAACATAACAAACAACACAGCAACATTTACGGACTATAGCAAGTTATTTAAGGCAACATTGCATAAACTGCTCTTATTCTCCAAATGTAGTACCTTGTTACAAACAGATTTCTTCGGTATGTTCTGAAGAATCAACCATTTTTGTTAACATAGTATTATATATTGATATATTGTTAACATAGTATTATATATATATATTGACTGGTACTTCTTCATGGTATAGCTAATCAAATTATAATACCTTGCCCTTTGTTCCCCACAGTGAAGTGATCTCGGAACGCTACGAGATCCACCGCACGTTCTTCTCCCGCACCACGTACTACCGCTCCATGCTGGAGAGCAAGAACAAAGTGTTCCAGAACATCGTCAAGTCTGCTGACACCGACCGGAGCGCGGACGTCACCGAGCAAGTCAGGCTCATGAGGGATCTTAATGAGAGGTGAGCATTATCATCTGTAAGAGAGACTTGTGCATTATGTAGCACTATCACCTACTACCGCTCCATGCTGGAGAGCAAGAACAAAGTGTTCCAGAACATCGTCAAGTCTGCTGACACCGACCGGAGCGCGGACGTCACCGAGCAAGTCAGGCTCATGAGGGATCTTAATGAGAGGTGAGCATTATCATCTGTAAGAGAGACTTGTGCATTATGTAGCACTATCACCTACTACCGCTCCATGCTGGAGAGCAAGAACAAAGTGTTCCAGAACATCGTCAAGTCTGCTGACACCGACCGGAGCGCGGACGTCACCGAGCAAGTCAGGCTCATGAGGGATCTTAATGAGAGGTGAGCATTATCATCTGTAAGAGAGACTTGTGCATTATGTAGCACTATCACCTACTACCGCTCCATGCTGGAGAGCAAGAACAAAGTGTTCCAGAACATCGTCAAGTCTGCTGACACCGACCGGAGCGCGGACGTCACCGAGCAAGTCAGGCTCATGAGGGATCTTAATGAGAGGTGAGCATTATCATCTGTAAGAGAGACTTGTGCATTATGTAGCACTATCACCTACTACCGCTCCATGCTGGAGAGCAAGAACAAAGTGTTCCAGAACATCGTCAAGTCTGCTGACACCGACCGGAGCGCGGACGTCACCGAGCAAGTCAGGCTCATGAGGGATCTTAATGAGAGGTAAGCATTTTGATTGCAGCGTTGGACGGCATCCCATAGGTGGACAGATGACCTGGTAAAGGCTGCGATAATCGACTGGATGTGAGTCGTACAGGAACGGTCGATGTGGCGACATTTGGGGGAGGCCTATGTCTAGCAGTGGACGTTTTTCGGCTGAAATTATTGATGAGTGCTAGGTATCCAACGGACTGGATCCCATGGCGATATGGAGGGAACAACTGTCGCAATCCAGCGCTGGGCACGCCACAATTGAGGCGATAAGAGGCGAGAAGTTTCGGGAGGTTCCTTTTCAGGCTAAGGCGGGGGGAAACGCCAAGAGGACACGCGTGTGGTCGCGGATAAATTTGAAAAAGAGTTACCGCGGCTCTGGCTCAAGCAACTGAAGGAACACGAGTGAGTTTTAGTCAGTAAAAGTCTGACTCGCCCTCCCACTTCACCCAGAGCGGGAGAAGACATTGGACGATTTCAAAAAAAGAAAAGATTGGTATTTAACGGAAGTGGGAATAAACACATGCAATCAAACCGCAAGCTAGTGGCATGCTACTTTATTGAACCGATCTCTCTGACGCACTCGCAGCAACACACACAGGTGGCGTACGCAGATTCGCTTATACAACAATGAGCATATTGCTTCTAGATTTTTCTAAGGCTTCGCTCATGTGGCCTAACCCTCAGGAACCGTGCATTTTTTTGGGCGAAAAATAACCAACGACACTTGACAGTAGTGACACTTTTTAACTGTGACAAAAAAAAATTGTAGTCGGTTCTGTAATTTTAGAAAATATCTTTTACAAACAGGAACAAATGTAAAATTATTCCTCAATGTAATATTAGGTTTAGATGTCAATTTCGTGATGACTGACTGACTTACATATTCTAAACCCATAAGCACAACATGGTTTTTTCTTTTTAAAAGACTAAGCTGCAAACGATTCCAATCATCAAAACTCATCTTCACCGTCCATACTCCCAGATTCGCTCACGTATCATCGCAAGCCACCCGGCGCGAGGCCGAGCTGCAGCGCCTGGTGCGCGCCTGGGAGGAGTTCGACTCCAAGAAGCGCGCCGTAGAAGAGTGGGCCTCCCGAGCTGAAGCTCTGCTGGCTGACAACAGGGTGGACTCTAAGCAGGCCGTCGACTTCCACAAGAGATTCTTCCAAGGAGCTGATGAGAGGGCTGTCTCGGAGCTGGTGAGATCTGGACGGGAGCTTATTGAAGTAAGTTTTCAGATAGTATACTGTCACAACAATTATTTTTTTTTTTATTTTTTTTTAGATCGGCTCGCGCTAATTATTACATAATTATTGTAATCCCTGTAGAATTCAGCAAGGACGTAGTGTAGGGTAGTTAAGCCTATTGCAGTTCACTGGGCAGAAGTACAGATTTTCTATTAAAACTGCAATAAGGTTTTCTTATGACCACAGTGCTTTTTAGGGTTCCGTACCCAAAGGGTAAAAACGGGACCCTATTACTAAGATGCCGCGATCCGTCTGTCTGTCTATCCATCTGTCACCAGGCTGTATCTCATGAACCGTGAAAGCTAGACAGCTGAAACTTTCACAGATGATGTATTTCTGTTGCTGCTATAACAACAAAAACAAAATAGTATAAAATAAATATTAAGTGGGGCTGCCATAAAACAAAAGTGATTTTTTTGCAGTAATGGTACGGAACCCTTCGTGCGCGAGTCCGACTCGCACTTGGCCGGTTTTTCATTTTTTCATGAATTATTTTAAACTTATACTTATCAATATGAATCAAACGTGTAGCGCCGACCCCAAGAACTAGAGGACAAGGGCAGGAAGATGATGTTTCTACAACAATCCTCAAACCACCTTCTATTCGCAGCTGGTCAGCGAAGAAGACCGTCCCCGCGTAGTCCAGACAGTGGAACAGCTCCAACAGCGCTGGCGTTCACTCCTGGACCAGGCTCCTCCACACCTCATGCGCCTGGAGTTCCGTCTGGATGAGGCCGTGTTCCAGCACTGTATCAAGGATATCGAGAAGGAGATCGTTTATGAAGAACAGGTAAGACTTAACTTTTCTGTTAGAGCTTCAAATCTCGATTATAATAATAACTAGCTGACCCCCGTGGCTTCGCTCACGTCATCTGGCTACCTACCCCTCTACCTATCATACCTATCCTACCCATCTACCCTACCCTACCTACCAATTTGTTCAAACTAATTATTTGAATAAGAATTAATACAACAATACGAATGTAAACAACTTTTGTTTCTACTGGCGATCTTATTAAAATTTAGAACATAAAACCTGCTATTGTGACTTAACTATTATAGATAGATATATTCTCTCGCAGCCTTTTTTGTAGGTAATAATGAGTACTTTAATCATATACTACATAATCTTTATGTATCATCAATAGTTGTCTCAGCGCACGCTAAAGAATGCATTTTATAGGCAACATTTTGCTACTTTGGGTTACATTATTGCAATTAGCCAATGGTCACTCAGGAATAATGTAGATTTCTACTGGTGAAACAATTTTCAAAATCGGTTCAGTAGATCCAGAGATCCCTTACAACGTCACAAACTCACAAACTTTACCTCTTTATAGTATTAGTATAGATAATAACAGCCTTTAACTGCAGGGCAAAGGCCTCCTTAAAGCGGATTAACGAATAAATCTCGATTATCAGATCAAACATTTTTCAAGAGAACATTAGAAAATCGTTAAACAAATGTTGAAATGTTTACAGCTGCACAAACAGTTTTAGTCAGAAGGATGAGGATGATTCATAAACTTTATTACTACTTACTTTATTTACTGACAAAATATTAAGTACAAATGACACACGTCATGTCTGGTGGCCTTGATAGTGTAGGTTTATTTACAACCTCTGTCCTCTAGTGTGTCCTCGAGTTTATTACAAGAAATGTGTGACCTTGACCTAATAAAAGTAAACATAAATGTCAGAAGTAAAGGAAAATAATTGACGCAGAGTGGTTCTACCTGGAGGCACAGTAGTGCCCCCAACAAGTCGAACAAATAAACGAATGGGTGGTACACAGCCGTATCATCCTTTTCTCGAAGCCATTCAGGAGATTTTCGACCCCCTTTAACTTTGTTATGGATAAAGCTAGAAGCCGAATGCAGAATTTGAAGTGACTAGGAGAATATAATATAACCAAGTATTTTCCCAAATTACATTCAATTTGCATATGCAGTTTAGGAACTATTGCAGGTCAAAGTTCTTTAATTTTATCACTGACTCATTCACTGCCGATGATCAACATTCTTAAGTACTTCTAGCAGAAACACGAGCTTAAAATTTTGATCACAGTTAGTGTAAAAGACACGTCTCGCAAAGCAGTTTTTCTACCGCAAAAGTTGTGAGATCCAATGCAAAACCAAGTTGAATAATTTACTCTGAAGGTAATTTCAAAATAAGACTTGATTTTAACGAGATTATCGTGTTCTTCTAATGTAAAATCAAGTAGGTTCATTTTATCTGATTAAAATTGTAATAGACTCTACATTTTTAAGTGACTAAAATTCAAATGTATTAAAAACATCAACAATAAATAACCTTAACTTTCTTCCCCAAGGCATACAACCAAAGCGACGACGCCGACGGCATCCTAATCCGAAACGAAGAATATTTCCGCAACCAAGGCAAGATCATGCAAGTGGAACACTGTCTCCAGAACCTGCACAAGATAGCCAGCAGCTACACCCACCAGACTAACGACACGACTCTGGAAGAGTCTGTGCGCAAGTGTGAACAAATGTGGGAGTCCACTGTACACAGGGTGGAACATTTCAGGCAACAATTGCAAAGGATCCCCGCGAAATGGGACGCTTACAGGGAAAAGTTCCGGGAGATGGAACGCTGGATGGAGCATGTGGATAAAACCATGGATAGCATTGTCAGAGAAGTGGATTCGGCTGAGGCGTTTGAACGCGAGAAGACTATCTTCCAGGTAAGATTTAAATTGCGCGATGGCTTTAAATTAGTTAAGGGTAAGAGCTGATTTGAATTAATCATCAGATAATTTCTGTCTGAAGAATAGGTATAACAATTGTCCAATTTTTGCATAGAAAATCTGTCGAATCTTAATATATTTTAGTCTTCAGCTCAAATTTAACTGATTAATGAAAAATCAACTGTAAGATTAAGTTATTACGTATGTAAGTTATTTAGTTGTTAATGTATCGAAAAGAACATAAATTATAATACCTTGGCCAAAGCTATGAGTATTTATTAATATTTTTTTTAATTTTCTCTTATGCTTGCTATGGAAACAAATAGTTGAGGGAACTTATGGTAAATATTCGACATAATAGATGTTGTGTTGTCCCACATAATTATAATTATAGCACGGTATACTGTAAATGGCCAATTAATTAGTACAATTTCTAAATTTTACATGAACTATACTAAGTTTATATTTCTAGAACATCTGCCGCGAAGCCGACAAGAAACGCGAGGACATGAAGTGGCTCGTCCAAACACTAGACATGCTCACAAACCACTGCTCAGAAGGCGAAGCTCAAGAAGAACAGATCAGACTTGAAAACCTCATCGCGAGGTACAAGAACTTGATACCGACCATCGAGATCACAATGATCAAGACTGAGACCTACACAAGATGCTATACATACCGCAGAGAGGTTCACGAAGTCATCTGTGTACTTGAAAACGCTAAAGAACAAGCCATGGTGGCGCCTGAGCCGCAATCTCTCCAACACGTCGAACAATTAGTTCTTGAACAACAGGCTGCAGTACAAAAACTCGATCGCCATCGTCCCTCAGTCATGTCCATGCTCCAAAGAGGTAAAGAACTCATCAAGGATGCCAACGCACCTGCTTTCGTCAGGGAAGATGTTAAGACACTTGAGACTGGCTGGAACACCGCCTATGAAACCTCCACCGACCGTCTGCATAAACTCCGTGACACGCAGAAGGTCTGGTCTAACTATGAGTACCAGAAAGATGAACTACTATCAGACCTTGACAAGTATGAGAGCTATGTCGTACACCCAGGTCTTGAACTTGGTGTTACCAATATCGGTCGTGAACTACAAGAAACTAAGATCATAAAGACTGATATTGAAAAGGCGAAAGCAGAAAGATTGCCTCAACTACAACAGGCATACACTGAACTACGAACTCTTACAGCAGACAAACCTAAACCCGTCATCGAGAAAGATCTAGAAACCATCGAAAATAAATTAGTAAGAGTACAAGATGAAGTTGACTCTAAAGTTGTGCATTTAGAAAAGTTCAACGAAGAATGGGTCAAGATTGAACACAAATTGGAACATGTCAGAGAATGGATCAAGAAGGAAACTCCAATCTTGATTCAGCAGATCAGATCAGAGAACATCACGCCTGAAGAAAGAGTTATCAAGTCGCAGTCGTTACAGAAAGTAATTGCTGAGAAACTTGAAACTATTCGCGGTGTTGCTGATCAAGGAACTAAACTGGCTGTAGAACACAGAGTCCAAGACGCTAACAGACTTAAGGGCGAAGTTGCACTATTAGAGAAAATGATGGCCGACCTTCAACGCTCAACAGAACACCAGACTAAGGTTGTCGAACATGATCTAGCAACCTACCAGAAATACCAGAAGGGTGTCGCTGAAATCAAACCTTGGATTGAAGAGGCTGAACTGAAACTCGGCAACGTGCCCAAACCTACAACGTTACCTGAAGCCCAGCAATTACAACAGCAATCTAAAGCTCTGATCACGGATTGTGAGAAGCAGCTGATGAACTTGCAAATTCTGTCAAGTGTCAGTCATCAACTGTCAGGAAAGACCAGTGCCCCTGATGAAGTAGACGCCATCCACTCCAGATGGGCCGTAGTCCACGACTTGGCTGACCAATGGAACAATAAACTAGACAAGCTGGTTACTAACTGGGAGAACTTTGAACGTGAAGCTGACAAACTTGAGACTTGGATTGAAAATGGTGAAAAGCTGTTAAGCAGCAGAAATGTTTCGATAGATTCGCCTCAAGTTGAAAAACTAGATAGGGAATTGAACAAACTCAAGTCTTTTGGAAATGAGATATCACAACAGCAAGCTAAGATCATTAGTTTATCACAGACTTGTGACAACATCTGCCATAACATACAGCCTGAAGGTGCTACCGTACTCAAGAGCAAAGTATCAGACATCAAACAACGCACTAACGATCTGGCTGAAACAGTGAGATCCAGAGTCAATGAACTTTCAGACAAGATCATCGTCAGACAAGAGTTCATAAATAAACTGCACAACTTTGACAACTGGATTACAGACATCAGAAGAAAGACTGAGAGTTACGACCAGATCGGTGCTGACAAGGTCGAACCTACATTACAATCTATGCATGTTCTTTTGCAAGAACACGCAGCTAAAGCACCAGAGTTTACTGACATTTACAACGAAATCAAGAACATGACACTCGCTTCACACCCAGACGAGTCCCGCTCACTAAGCGAAACTTACTCCAATATCGCTGAACATTACCAGATCATTGAGAATAACATCCAACAAAACAAAGGAATCCTACAGAAGTGGTCTGACCTACTGAACTGGTATGATGAATCTAAGCAACAGCTGAACCACATACAGTACCAGATTGAAGGTCCCAAACTTACTCCTGAAAGCTACGAAATCTTAAGACAGGAATTGGTAAATGTCATCACTAAGATTCCTGAATGGAAGAGCAATGTAGCTCTGTTAGATGGACCTTCAAAGGTTAAGGTGACTGACCAGAACACAGGTAGGATAATGTCTCCTACTAGCATAGTGAAAGAGATTGAGATGAAGGCAGAAGCTTTGCTTAACCAAGTGACAAACAAGAGAGATTTGGTACAGAAAGTCGGTGCCAGATGGGACAAATTTAACGTCCAACACAATGCTTTGGGAGAAGTATTACACAACGTACAATCGGTCCTCAATGAAATGGCTCAGAAACCTGTGCCTCTAACCGAAGCGACAATCCAGGATATGACAGAACAATTAGACAAACTTGACGCAGACATGAAAGAGAAACAGTCTATTCGCAAGGAACTAAGAGAGGAAGGTCTTCACTTAATGAGAGAAGATCAACCCAATATGGGAACTATCCAAAATGCCCTATCTACTGCTGACAATAACTGGGACCAAGTCGTAAATGCCGTACGTGACACTAAGAACAAGTACATCTTACTATCTTCAACACTTCACGAACTGAAAAACTTCACAGTAGCATTTGACCGAGAAATGGGCAGAGCCGAGCAACTGTACAACGATTGCAAGGACGCTCCTAACGATTACGTGCAAACTGGTCAAGCTTTAGAAAAGGCTAAGAAGTCTTATGAAATCCTCAAGAGATCTAAGGGTCTTTTAGACCAGATGGATGTTATCAAGCAATCTGTACTGAAACAAGCATCGACCTTAGGTGGATTTGATACCAGTCCTCTCGAAGAAGCATTCTTAACATCTCAGACACACTGGGAAAAAGTAAACGATGCTGTTATAAAGAGGATCCAAGACTTAGAATCTCAACTGATTGTCTGGAGACAAATTGATGATACAAAGAACCAAGTCATTACATGGCTGAGCGAAACTGGTCAGAACTTGGCCAATGCTTGTGACAATCTTGAGATCAGATTTGGACAAAGCCATCTTACAAAATACAGGGAAGAACTGCCCATTTACACTGGTCTTAAGAACAGCATCAAGGCTAAATGTGAACAAATAACTAATTTAAATAAGAGCATCCCTGTTGGTCAAGTTTCTTCAATAATTGATTACTTAGACAACGAGTTTTCTGCTCTCCAGTCGCTTGCTGATAACTTGGAAAGCGCAGTATCATCACTGGGATCAAAGGAGACTAAATTGAAAGATCACATAAAACGTCTTTCAGATAATGTTAGCAAGATCCGTGATGACATTATCAAGTGTGATGATATGACAGGTGATAACGCTAAGATTCTTGATCGCCTGAAGAAATGTCAGGCATGCAAAGCTGAGCTCCAGAACTTGAGCGATGAAATTGATAACTTGTCTCAAAGTGTATCGGAGATGAATGACAACTACCCAGGTTTCTACGAGTCTTTAGTGCCAAAAGAACTTAGCACTTTACAGAAGAGATTCGAAAGCGTTTTGGTACACGCCAACAAAACTGAAATTACTCTGCTTACATTCCTGCAGAAACTCTTCACTGACAAGTTAGCAATGTTCAACAGAAACCTGAAGATCCTAGACGATAAGACAAGGTGGTGCATGCCTGACGTCACCAGTGATAAATACAACTTGGAAGTAAAAAGCGCAGCGCTGACTGATGTAGAAAATGGTATTGCTGACTGTAAGAACAAGGTCGAAGAATTGAAAGAAGCTCGTGATATTCTCAAAGTGGTCGCAGAACCCGCGTGTGCTCAAGAAGCTGCCCAACAAACTGAAAAGGCACAGAAGAACTTGGAAGTCCTTAACGCTAATTATGAAGAAATCAAGAACAGGCTAAAGGAAAACATCGACGCTTGGCAAGAATACGAAGTATTGTTGGAAAATGTCTCTGAATGGCTGAAAGAAAAAGAAAACAAAGTCAGGCAAGAAGCCGCTAACCTACTTAATCTGGACGAAATTGACGCTAAAATCACTGAAGTTGAGCACCTCGATAAAGAAATTAAAGAATATGGTGTAGAGGTCAGCAAACTTACGGAAATCGGAGAGAAGATCTTATCTCGCAACCCAGATTCCCGAGTTCTCCAACATATCAATCATTTGGTATCCAGGTATCAAACCGTTGGCAAGTTCATGGAGAGCCATCTCAATAGGCTCAAGGACTTGAAAGACAACAAATCTAAGTACGATAAATCTATCGGTGAATTCAAGAATTGGCTTCAAGATGCTAACGGCAAGATAAAGGATCTGGCTGTGATGAGCAAGCACGCTAAGCCATCGGCAGCTGATCTTGCTCAAGTCAAGAAACTGAACGAGAACAAGGATGTTGGTCAAAAACTGCTGAACAACGCTATCGGATCAGGAGAAGCACTATTCAGTGGCATCACACCTGAGTGCCGTGAGCAAGTCAGAAATGAACTCAGAGCTCTCAGAGACTACTTTGAAGATTCCGTAGACTCACTCAACAATGTGATTAAGGACATCGAAACGACCATCAACAAGAGATCGTCCTTCGACGACACTTTCAACCAAGTCCAAAAATGGATCGGTGACAAGGAAAAAGAACTTGGAGATTTCAAACTTTGTCCCACATTACCTGAAAAGAAGGCTCAGCTTCACGCTAACAAGATCTTACACCAAGAGGTTGAATTACATCAATCGATGCTTTCTCAGCTAACTGAGAAGATCAAGCTGATGCCTGACGACGAGGCAGAAAAGAGCCTGTCTAAAACTATTGACAGATATAGGGACATGATTAAAGAACTTGAAAAGAGAATCTCTACTAGCGAATCTCATGTCGCCGATCACGAGAAATACGTCAACATGTTTGAAGACGTCCGCGACCGTCTTAATCACATTGTTGCTGAGAACAGCATGCTGAACTACGGATCTGTCACTCAGAAAGATGACGTAGATGCTAAGATTGCTGCTATCGAAAAGGTGACAATAAAGGCTAAAGACATCCAGAATAACTTGGCCGGTCTTAAGTCACAACTAGAAACTGTTATAGAAACAACAAGTCCGAACGGACACCCAGTGCTCATCAGCGAGTACGAACAGCTCAAGGTACAATGGGACCAATTAGCAACACAATGCAAAGAACAGGACAAGAAACTTAAAGACACTCTCAAACAATGGACTGAAAGTCAGAAGACTTTGGATGAGCTCGAAGAATGGTTGAAGATCAAAGAAAACCAGGTCAGAGACCAAAGCCTTAAGAGCAATCTGGAAGCTAAACTTGCTCATCTACAGAAAGTCAGAGAAATCCAGAGTGAACTTGCTTCAAGAAGCGCTGATTTTGCTGCGTTAACCGACACAAAGCAGAACGTAGCCACTGAATCTGAACTCACAAATAAGACATCCAAATTAGCAACGAGGTACCACACATTAAACAATCTCGTGAACGAAATTATTTCTAAGTACGAAGTTTTCGTATCAGAGCACCAGACCTTCGAAAATGAATACAACAATATGGAGAACTGGCTCATGGGAATGCTTGGAGAGCTCGGAGATCTTAACGAAATCGTAGGCGACTATGCTGTGTTACAAGAAAAGCAAAACAAAGCTAAAGAACTGTACGAGACGAGGAACAAGAAGACACCTGCTTTTGAAGAGTTCTTAAGCTTGGGAGAAAAGCTATACACACATACTAGCCCGGACGGTAGGGAAGTGATTCGCCAAAAAATCCGTAAGATAAGGACACTGTGGGACAGCTTTGGTGATAGCTTCCAAGAAACCGTCAACAAATTGGACCAATGTCTGCTACAGTTCTCCGACTTTAGTCTCGCTCAAGAGCAACTAACCAAATGGCTCAAGGATGTGGAAAGGGCGATGCAACGTCATACCGAGTTGAAGGCTTCTCTTGAAGAGAAGAAGGCCCAACTACAGAACCACAAGATCATGCACCAAGAGATTATGACTCATCAACAATTAGTCGAATCTGTTTGTGACAAAGCTCAACAGCTAGTCGACCAGACACATGACGCTTCCTTGAACGTCTACCTACAATCTATCAAGCAGCTCTTCCAAAACATCGTAACCAAGTCTCAAAATCTCCAAGACAACTTGGAAGACTGTGTAAAGAGACACGAAGATCTTGTACGCCTTATTCAACAGTACAAAGAGTGGCTCGGCTCCCAGTCTGAGAAACTTCTCGATATTGAAAATGCTACCGGCGAGAAACCTGAAATTATTAGGAAACTGCAATCAGCCGTCGCTTTGAAAGACATTGAGAAAGTTGGTTCAAGCAAGTTGGATGAGATTAGAGCAGTCTTCGCTAATGTTAGTAAGAGTACTTCTGAAGCTGGTAACACCGCTATCAAGGCTGAAATCGATAACTTGCATGACCAACTGCTTAATGCTGTTGAGAATATTTCCACCTCAGAACAAAAACTCAAGCATACATTGGAAATCTGGAACAAATTCGATTCTTCCATTGAATCTATTACTGAATGGCTAAAAGACATGGAATCAAAATGCCGCGATCAGAGCCTTTGCTCTACGCTCAAAGACAAGGAAGCTCAGTTGCAAAGGTATGTTGACCTGCGCAATAACATCAACGCTAAGGAGAAGGAGATCGATGCGTTCGTCGATGAATCCCACAGTCTTATCCAACTTAGTGGCACGGAGCGTCTTAAGCCCCTTGTTACTCAAGTAAGCAGCCGTTACCAGCAGCTGCATCTCATCTCCAAGGAAATCGTCAACCACTGGTCAGAACTTGTCGCTGATCATAGGAAATATGTACAGCTACATAGTGAATTTGATGCCTGGTTGAAACCATTAGAAGAACAACTATCCCAGATCGTTACAAAAGAAGACAAGCTCAGCATTGAAAGCAAGGGCAACAAACTTCAAGTGTTCTTAATGGAAAGAGAAAATGGTGAACACAAAATCGGAATACTAACCACTGCTGGTGACAAAGTATTGCCCGAAACAGCTGCCAATGGCAGAGAAAACATTCGCGCTGAAATAAGGGCTCTTAGAGAAAGATGGGATAAACTCAACGATACCATCCTTCAACAACAGAAAGAATTCGAGTCACAGACACTACAATGGTCAAGCTATCAAGACGTACTACAGCAAACATTATCTTGGTTAGACGAGAAAGAGAAAATCGTCGACGGGGAAGAGAAAGCAGTTTTGAACTCTGCTCAAGAGATCAAGTCCAAGTTACTGAAGAACAAGACTCTCTTACAAGAAATCTACTCACACAAACGAGTTATCGAAACCGTCACAGAAAAAGCTAAGAGCGTATCAGCTACTCTTCACTCAGGAAAGGAAGAAAGCGATGCAATGACCGCAATCATCAAATCAGTGTGGGACAGGTACAATGCTTTGACAAACAGGCTGACTGGTATCATTGACAAACATGAAAGTACGTTTGATATCTACCAGCAATTTGCCGACCAACAGAAGTCACTGCAAGATTATCAGAAGCATCTTTGGGACCGCCTACATCTGCTATCAGATTTCAGCGGTAACAAAGCTGCGTTGCAAAGTAAATTAGCTAAGATCCAAGAACTATTAGACGCTATTCCTACTGGAAACAACAAATTGAAGATGTTATCTGACTTGATAGAGAAGAACAATGCCAGACTTTCTCCAAGAGGCAGAGACGGTATGTCTCGTGAGTTGAGTCTTCTCCGCGCCGACTTAGAGAAGTTCACCGCGACCGTTCATGACGTGAAACGTGGTATTGAAGACAAGATTCAGCAATGGATCGAGTTCGACAGTGCCAACGATCGCCTTCAACACTGGCTTAGTGACACTGAGATGAGTTTGAAGACCTACACTCCTAAAGCAACCCTGGAAGAGAAGGTGGATCAACTGAACAAATACCAGGTATGTATTTTGAATACTGACTTGTTATACTCCTCTTTACGTTTTACCCTTTAATTAAATATTGAATTTTGAAACAGGATTTATGTAAAGCGATTGATAATCACGACAATGATTTGAGCGCAGTCATTACTTTGGGCGAAGCCTTGGACCAAGTAAGAGTTGATGAAAGAAAAAATCTTTTGTCGCCAGCACCGTAGGACATAGCCTAATTTTCAGTAGAAATCTAATTTCACAGAAGCAATAATTTCTAGAAATCTAACAACAAAATTATATTTTTATATACTTACATACTCGTATGTTGTGGATGAATCCGATACTTCAAGTTTTTGACTATATAATTATTATATTTTATATACTAATATAGAAGCATTGGTGATTGGTACTTCTAATGCTGACAAAAGTTATTATTTATAAAAAGTCTAACTATCTCGATGATGGTACTAATGGTAGTTGTCGTAGTTCAGTTTAAACTTAATCCCACTTTTATATTTTTTTCAATTTATTAACTAACCTTAATTTTCAGGCTATCTTGGCTAACCTGAAGAAGACGGAGAATGACGTCGACAAACTAACTGACGAGTTCAGTGACCTCATTGAGAACTGTAACGATACCAGGATCACAATGAACTTGCAACAAATGACGTCACGATTCCAATCTGTACAGTCGACTGCAAAGGAACTTGTCAAAAAATGCGAACAAGCCGTCAATGATCATAACGCTTACCAAGATAAGTACAACCAATGCACTGATTGGTTGAAGACTGCGCAACTTAAGTTTGACGAATGCAAAGAGAACCTTTCTAACACTCCCGAAGGCATTGGCGCTAAGCGAGAAAGCCTCAATGACTTGCTTAGTCAAAGACGTAATGCTACCCTTCTCGTCAATAATACCTTTGAACTGGGAGAAAAACTGTATCCTTCCACATCACCCGAAGGCAAAGAGATTATTGAACAACAGCTTCAAGAAATCCAACAAGCCATCGACAATCTGTACGACAACATCACTAAAGCCGAGAGGGACCTTGATTCAGAACTTAACAAATGGTCCTCCTTCGAAGACAACCTTAAGACCGTGCAGTCGTGGTTGACATCCGCTGAGAAGACTCTTCCTAAAGAGATAGAACTTAAGGCTACTTTGGATGAAAAACGCAACCAACTAAATGTCTACAGAACGTTCTTACAAGATGCCATTACCCACCAACAAGACATTGCTGACTTAGAATCTCGTGCCCAAACTCTTCCTGATGTTAGCAAAGATATCGCTAAAGAAATCAACCAATTGAAGCAAAGGCATGAGACTATTTTGGCAAGAGCTAAATCTTTCGTTGAACAATACGAAGCCATTGTAAACAACCACCAACAATACACTAAGGCTGTTAAGGAGTTAGAAGAATGGGTTGAAGCTACGCACAATACTGCCCAACTATGGGGTGATGTCAATCTTGAACGTGTAGCATTGAGTAGCAACTGCGAAAAACTCAAGTCTCTTCAACTAGCCCTGCCTGAAGAAAAGAACCGTATCGACAAAATACGTTCCCTGGGCGAGAAGGTTCTACCCGGAACCATAAGCACTGGGCAAACCAACATCAGAAACCAGATCGATGCATCCCATCAAGAATGGGAAGGCCTTGTTTCCTTCATCAATAAGACCATCGAAGCTATGGAGAACAAGATCCAGCAATGGAACGAGTACGAGAACATGAAAGACCAATGCTTGGCTTGGATTAGGAACACTGACAACCAAATCCATGCTGTGGACTTAAAAGCAACTTTGCCAGAGAAGCAAGAACAATTCAAGAAATTCCAGGAGTTGCAAGGTGAAGTACGTGCTAAAGAACTCGAGATTGACAACATTACCGAGAAAGCTCAGCACTTACACACTGGCGTCTTCGGACCACGTGCGTCACAAATTTCAGATCTTTCAGTGAAATACCAAACGCTTTCACAAAAGGTTAAGGATCTGACCAACAGATGGCAACAGTATGTTAAGACTCATCAAGAATTCGCCAGCAACGTTACTGAATGCTCGCAATGGATCGAAGAGCTGAGAGACAAACTAGACTTCTGTGCTGACTTGAGCTCTTGCTCACAGGACGATCTGGAAACCAAATTAGTACTAATCCAGAACTTGTTGCTGACAAAGGATGAAGGTTTCACTAAAGTTCAGTCACTTGTTGAATTAGCTCAAAACGTAATGGCTAACACTGCGCCAGCTGGTCATGAAGCCATCAACAACTCATTAGTTGCCTTACAAGAACAGTGGTCAGCATTATTATCCAGAATGATCGAAACCAAGAACATGCTAGACGACTCAGTCACCAAATGGGCTGGCTTCCTCGAACAGATCCAACTCATTGAGAAGAGCAACAGTTATCTTGAGAACATGTTGGCTGAACTATCGCCCTATGAAGCATCTATGACTGACAAGAGGACGCAACTCGAAAAACTCAAGGAAGTTGAAGAGAAAGCCCGCTGTGATCGTCTGGACGTGGATACTTTGAAGGCTAAAGCAGCTGAAATGATCGCTAGTGGCCAACAGAACCAGGCTGCATCTAAGGCTCAAGAAACATTGAGCAAATTCGACAATCTGTACGATAAGATTAAGAAACTGCTTGCCGACCGCGAGGAACAGTACAAAGATCATAGATTGTACAAAGAAGCTCATGATGAACTCATCCAATGGCTGGGTAGAGCACGTGAAAAGGTTCCTTCGCTGAAGTCCAAACCATTGAGCGATAAACTAGCGATTGAAAACTCAGTAGCTCCTCTTGATGCCTTGATCAATAAACAGGCTCAGGGAGAGCTGCTATTAGAACATCTGCAACACACTGGCGAGGTCGTCCTTGCTAGCACATCACCTGAAGGACAAACAGTGATCAAGAATGAAATGAAGGCACTGAAGGAAAGTTTCGACGATCTTTTCAATGAGATCAAGCAACAGAAGAGTCAACTCGAAGATACCGTCAACCAATGGCGCGAATACAAAGATGAGTACGAAAGACTGTCTGATTGGTTACAACAAAAGGAAATCCTTATCAAGAACCAAAAACTGGCCCTACTGGGAACTGCTAAAGAAAAGGGCGGTCAAGTCAATGAAGTCAAGGAAATAGTCGACCAGCTAAACAAAGGTAAAGCTGACATTGAGAAGTTCAACGCTTCAGCTTCTGGTCTTTTAGCTTCACACTTGGACACCTATGTCAACAACCAGTTACGTCACCTGAACTCCAGGTACCAAGTGTTAGTGAACATGGCCAATGATGTCCTCAAGAAGGTTGAGACTAACTACGAACAACATCAGACTTATGACGACAACTATGCCAAGACCAAGAAGTGGATTGATGACGCTTGGGAGATAACCCGCAGTGGTAGCGACGCTGGCAGCAACAGCAGCAAGGAAGCCCTGCAGAAGCGTCTAGAACAAATCGAAGACTTACTCAAACGCCGCGAAGAAGGTCAGAACCTGGTTCATGCAACCGTCAACAGCGGAGAGAAGGTCCTCAGAAACACAAGGTCTGATGGTAAAGACAAAATCAACACCGAACTCAAAGAACTGCAAAACGAGTGGGACCGTCTTGTCAAGAAGATGAGTACCGCCAAGGTACATCTGGAAACAGCATTGCTCCAATGGGCCGACTACAGCTCAAGCTATTCACAACTGCAACAATGGATATCCGACAGAGAAGCAAAACTCCAAGAAGTGTGTGAGCAAAAGGTCGCCAAGTCTAAGAAGGGTCAGGACCGCCTCGCCGGACTCACGGCGGGTCTTAGCTTAGGCGAAAGGAAAGCCACACTCCGTCAAACAAACAATATTGTGCAAGATATCGTTTCGTTTGAACCCATGATTCAGTCTGTAACTTCTAAGGCTTCAGAACTTATGCAACAGGCTCCGGCGTCTGAGATCACCAGCAAATACGAGACTCTTTCTAAGCAAGCCAAGGACTTGTATGAGAAACAGAGAGAGACCGTAGAACAACACCAAGCGTTCATCGATGCTGGCTCAGACTTCGTCCAATGGATTAGGGCTGCTAAAGAAAGGTTAGGAAAGTGCTCTGATGCAACCGGAGACAAGGAATCGTTGAGTAGTAAGATATCTCAACTGAAGGTGCTGGAAAGCGAACTGCCTGAGGGTCAGGCTAAGCTGCAGAAGGCTCTGGAACAGGGCGAGATCGCCTGCGGCTTGGCTGACCATGAAGATAGAGAGGATATTGAGGAAGAAGTAGCTCTTATGCAAGAAGAGTACGATACCTATGTGTAAGTATATTTTTTAAATCTTACTAATAATATAAATGTGAAAGTTTGGATGGATGTGTGTGTATGTTTGTTACTCAATCAGGCTAGAGCGGCTGAACAGACCTGGATAAAATTTGGCACAAACATAGATAGCACATAGGCTACTTTTCATCGCGGCATAATGTTCCTTTGAGATAAAAAAAAAACTTTTCACGTGGGCGAAGCCGCTAGCAAAAGCCAGTATAATACAGATTGAGGGTAATTTAGAAAAGGTTAGAAATGAGTCCTGTTTCATCACCCAAGATAAGATTCTTTTAAATTTATCTAAAATTTAAATAAATTAAATTTTATTTGATGGATATTGCTTACCCGCTGGCTTATTACTTAAGAAACAGCAATCAACAATCATCGCGCGATCAAACGCTTTATGTCATAAAAGTCGGAATTAACTGCAGTGTAGGTATGGTAGGTCCTACACATTCGTTTGCTAATCGCTAGCCGCTTGACAAATGCACTTATTTCATAAAAAAACCGCCAAAAACTCTTAAACTTCAGTATTGAAGAGCAATTATTGCGCAAAAATCGCTATCGTTTTACTCTTGCAAGATACGTAATAAGCCTGCTGGAGATATTGCCACAGGACATCATAGTTCAATATTTAGCCTATTGTCTACAGCAAATTAACCTCCTGTGTTTTTTTAAATTAAATTTTGTATTTTTCCCTTCGACAGTGAACAGCTGAACAACACCAAGGCTCTCATCGAGGGAGGTATCGTGAAGTGGACCGAATACGAAGAGCAATACAAGGAAGCCTTAGACTGGTTGTCCAAGACTGAGAAATTAGTGCAATCCTTCAACAAACTGCAGAATAACTTGGAACAGAAGAAGGTCGTTCTTGAGGAGTTCCAGGTGAGAATGACTTATTTTTGAAAACATTATTAGATAGAAATTGCAATTATCTGCTTTACTTAACTGATAGCCCCCATTTATTTCGGTCTAGCAATTATATGAAAATTTTACCTATTCTATGTTATCTACTTGTAATGTAATATTTAGCACTAATAGTAACTGAGTGATTTGCTGCTACGCTACTTGTCGCGGGTTCGATTGCCGCAAAAACTAAATAATTGTATATTTTACAAGTAGCTATAACAGTTCTGCATTTATATTTATGAATGCAGCCACAAAAAACTGATATTGGAAAAAAGAAAAATACTAAAAAACGATTGATACCTTTATGTTTTTGTGAATACTATATCTATCTTATTTTTTCGCAGGGACACCTCCAAATGCTATTCGACTGGCAAGCGGAGCTGGACAAGCTGAACGTGCGCGCACAGACCCTGCTGGAGACGTGCGCAGACACCAGGATCTCCAACGGCATCACGCAGCTGACCACCAAATACAATGCGCTTCTGTCGCTGGCTAAGGAGGTTATGAAGAGGCTGGAACTCCATTATCAAGTAAGTTCAACCTCGGAGTCTTTAAGTCAAGAGTGAATAGGTTACTTCTAGGCAAGCGTGTCATCGCTTACCATCAGGTGAGATAGTGGTCAAGCGCGAGCCTAACTATAAAAAAAAAAAAGTTGTGCTTCCATTTTTAAAAAACAGGGTACCTAGCAAGAAAACAAAAAAACATCTGAGGCAGTGGTGCATGGTAAAAATCTGACTTTGCTAGAAACACCTTTATTTCGTAGTAGTAAAGACGGTTTTCGTGATTCAAGTATCACTGCCAATGTGATGTTGATTCTACCATCGCGATAGCTCTTTACTTGTAATTGAGAATTTGTCTGGTAGATAATGTATACATGGAGACTGAAGATAGCAGCCCTATAAATAAACCTACAACTTGCCCGTTTTACACCTTGATGACTTAATTGGCAAAGGATTCGTAAAATATATCTGCCTCCAGTTAACTGAAACTTATCTGAAAGTAGTCATCATCATCATATCAGCCGAAAGACGACCACTGCTGGACATATTTATTTATTTATATACACTTTATTGTACACCTTAATAAACAAGAAAAAAAGAAACTTAATACTATAATATACAATGGGCGGCCTTATCGCATTCCGCGATCTCTTCCAGGCAACCTGGACATAGGCCTCCCCCAAACCCGAAAGTTGTAAAACAAGGTTATTAGTGATTTATTTGCCTGAATATGTTATAATATGGATATTAACAGATTGATTTTATTCTAATGATGAACGAATATAGGTTGATAGAATAGTAGTATTTACATATATCACGACTTTTCTAATAACTCTTATTTTGTTCAGGAACACCAACAACACAATGCTCTGTACGGCGAATGCCAAGACTGGCTGGACCGCACCCGCGAGAAGCTCAACCAATGCGCTGAGATACCCAACAACTTAGCGGAAGTGAACAGCAAGCTCAACACCGTCAAACTGCTGCGCCAATCTTTGGAGCAAGGGCAGAACAAACTGAGGTAGCTCTAGGGTGCTTTTCTTTCTCGAACGTCAAAAAAGGTAGAGACAAATTAAGTACGTAGTGGAACTTCACAGATATAAACAACGATAGTAGGTCTCGGTAACGTGAAATTTTAGGTTTAGAAAATATTTTTATTTTGATTGTGAAGAGTACGGTTGGTCTAAACGTCATATCTGTTTACTTCTGTTGTTCTACACTTATTTTGTGTGTATTTATTTTACACCGTTCGAAGCTGGTTGACGCTGAAAACTTACACTGCCGCAGTGGTGGTATGCTTCGTGCATGGCATAGTATTACGTGAATGATTACCGTTTCGGTCGGAAAGTAACAAAATTATGTAATTTTATGTTATATAATTATTAAATTATATAATTAATAAATTATATAATTTTCGCCTTATGAAAAGCGAATTAGCGTAAATAAACGTATTTTCTTTTTTCTAGATACCTTCTTGAACTCAAAGAGAAGGTAATCATGAACACAGAACAAACCGGTGCTGCCAAGATACAGGAGGACACTGACAACTTGAAGCAGGAGTTTGATAAGCTGATAGCTGACCTACAAGATGTCAGGAATAAACTGACCAGTAGAGCGTCGCAGTTTGATGATATTTCTAAGGTAAGAGTGTGTATACTGATTATGTACAATGAGTCAAAACTACACGATGGTTTCTTAAAGCCTAATTAATTGATGGCATATTTTCTACAGTGGCTTATGAGACCTACAAGCAATAACTTACTTCCAGTTCATACTACCGTCGAATATAAATTAAGTGTTATGAATGCCTGTCCAAACCAGCAAAATCGTGGGGCTAAGGCAACAAAATATTTAAATTAAATAGGCTAATAAACACCGGGACCAAGCATTTTATAAAAATATAATGTTTTTTATAAATGCATACTAAAGCCATTTAATTTAATTACACCAGATTATACCTTTGTACTGTCAAGGAGTTGTTTACCAGAAATTTGCTCATTAACTTCCTTGTATTAATGTACCTCTAAAATTCTAGATTCACAAGCTCCTAGTAGAATGGCTGGATGACATCGACCAGAAAATCCAATCAGACGACTCCCTCCTCCAAGACTTATCAGAGAAGAAGGCCAAGTTGGAAAAGTTCAAGACCTTCAACAGGGACATTGACTCTCACAACGATCTCGTCAAGAGACTGAATGAGAAGCTCAAGGAGGATGCGTCTCTCAAGTCCAAGGGTATCGAGGATACTTTGAAGAGGTATGACGGTATCAGGAAGACTGTCAATGAGATGATTGCGGTGAGTATTTTTATAAATTTTGCTAAGAATGTAGTTAGATTTGAAGATCGATTCTGATTTTAGTCATTTGAACAGTTCCTCAAAATAGGTTCTAGCCGATAAAGAGAACTGGGTAAAAAAAAACCCGCTTAGCCGTTCAGGAGTCCTAAAAACTATAAATATATATACCTAATATTTTTGGATGGCGACGTCATAACTTACATAACACACATTGGTCATTTTTAATTGTTACTATTTGACTTGGTCAACGCCATTTTTAACACGCTTTTTTCTTCTTGGTGTTTTTTGTAAAAAAAACGTAATTAAACATAATTATGAGCATGATCGTAGTTACGAATAATACATTCTAAACGGGTTTGACAACCTTTCACAGAAACTGGAAGACTACGTAAACTCCCACATTCAATACAAAGAATCTTACGACCAGTTCTACGACTGGATCCGTAACTGCAAGATCGAGATCCAACAATGCTCCGACTCCCACGGAGAAAAGGACTCCGTTCAGAAGAAACTTCAGAAGGTCAACAAAATCATAGAATCTTTACCTAAAGGAGAAGCTTTGTTAAAGAAAGCTATAAGCCTTAGCAATGCTGTACTAGAAACGACAGGTAACGAAGGCAAAGACAACATCAACCAAGAAATAAAGCAGTTGAAGATCGAGTGGGAGAATCTCCAACAGATTTGCAAGGATACTAAGAAGTTACTAGAGAAGTGTCTGTCTGCCTGGTCAGATTACCTGGAGACTTCGGAGAAGATGAGCAAGTGGGTGAAGGAGTTCGATAACAAGCTGAAGACGGTGCAGAAGGTGGACAAGATCACACCGGAGCATCTTGATAAGTGTCGTGTGAGTATTTGACTTAGTTTAGTTGAATGAGTTAGTAGTATTGAGTTTACCTACACTGTTTTTGAAACGTTATAAGCTGAAAAGTATAGATAGTTAAAATAGCTGGGTTAATTATGATACATCTAGATTTTGAAAGAGACTGACACAATGATATTAGTGTTAAGGAAGACGCAAAATCATCATTCTAAATATTTTTTGTGTAACCTGCGGCATGCTTTATGTACATTTTAACAAGAAACAAGCAAAAGAAGCCAATTAAAGTACATTTATGAGTCTTTACTCAACAAATCGTCTTGTTTTGTTATAAGGAAATGTGTGAAACATCACGTTTATTTGCTAAATTCTAAACTCTTTACTTCAAATTGTTATTTGTATAGTTTTACTAACACCTATGTAATTTTACAGGAACTCCTATCCGAAGCACTAGGCCACAAACACGTCCTAGAAGAACTGAACGACAGATGTGAAAACCTCATGGAGCAGAGCGCTTGCGCCTGGGTCCGCGACAAAACGGTCAACCTGCAAACTGAATACACAACCCTACTCACCAAGATACAAGGTTTAGTTTCCAATGGCGAAAAGAACTTGTCTGACCACACCGAGTTCATCAAAGCTAAAGAAGATCTCCAACAATGGTTGGAAACAGCTCATGGTACAGTTCAAGATTCTATTGGTGTTGGTGATATTGATACCACTAAAGACAAACTAGAAACAGTCAAACTTGTAAACAACAGAATGACTGAAGGACACCACTTACTAGTTGTCTTACAAGAAGCTTTCAAAAAAGCACTTAACAACACACCCCCTGAGGAACAAGACGGTCTTCGCAACGACGTCAAGGTTCTACAGGAAAGCTGGGACCAACTGAAAATCGACCTTAACTCTATTACAGCACAGCTCAAAGCCGCTATCGGCAAATGGGAGGACTTTGAAGAATCTAAGAAGAAGATGGACCAATGGATCAAGGATACTGAACAAAACTTAGACAAGGTGCCTCCTACTGGCGGAGAGCTTGGTGAAATGAAGACTCTGCTTGAGAAATACAAGCATATCGAAGATGAGATTGATAACAAAAAGCCTGAACTGGACAGACTCAAGAGCGAAGCTGCTGAACTAAGCTCATGGGCAAAGAAACCAGCTATTAAAGAATCTGTCACAGAAATCGAAAAGAAGTGCAAAGCGTTACGCGCTAAATGCGCCGCTAAGAAGGCTGATCTCGAATCTGAAATGAAAGAATATAACAAATACCACCAATCTCTGCAGGAAACTGAGAAATGGCTGCTGCAGATATCCTTCCAACTTATGGCTCACAACTCCTTATACATAGCTAACAGGGAACAAACTGAAGAACAGCTAGCCCAACATGCTGTCTTACTCGATGACATACAAAAATACAGGTCAACATTAGACGAACTAGAAGGCAAAGGACAAGCCCAGATCGAACGCTATGAAAAAACCACACCTTCTATTCGGGAAACTGTAGGAAAGCAACTGAAGAACGTCAACGACAGTCACAAGAGTCTGTTAGCTACTGCTCTACAGATTGAAAGACGTCTTAGGGAAGGCTTAGCGAAGTTCAAGGAGTATGAAGATACGCTGGAGAGTATTCTGAATAACTTGGATGAGATGGAGCCGGCGATTACGGAACTTGATGTGCCTGTTGATGGGTTGTCGCATGGACGTGAATTGCTGGATAAGGCTAGGGTAAGCTATTCTATTATTTTGTAGTTCCAGAATAGAGAAGTAATCTGTATCTTTGAGTAGAAAAACATTGGGTGACTGGTGAGTTGTTAATAGTTAATTTAAAAATGTTCATCTGAGGAGGTTCTAATACTAAGCCTTGAGCTGTGGCTACTTGGCTTCGACTTAATTCATAATATATCTCAATCAGCCTATAAAACTGGGAATTTTATAGAAAAATCGTAAAGACGCCAATTATAATAAATTGTTTGACGTTTAGCCAACAGGTGTGGCCTATTGAGTAATGTAATGACACACTCAGAAATTACACAGGTGTCCTTGATTATGCATTTTCCAGACATAGGCTTCATTTACATAAGCAAATTGACAATATTGTTCGATATATTTATTTGAACTACTAAGTTATTTACTAAACAGTCACGACTTAGATAGTTTCTATTTGATGGTTAGTTTAGAATATTGAGTGAGGCATCGGAAGAGAGTAATTGAATTCAATACTAGTAGGTATTTTATAGTCAAATACTAGTGTTATTGAATTTAATCACTTGCAACAGAAGTGCTTACAACAAGCTAAGGGAGAGCCTTGGTTAGTTATGATCCGGATCCCTAGATATCAGCCGGTTTCTGGAATGAAAAGGAAAACACAAAAGATATCAAACGCCTGATAACTTCTATGACTGAAAAGAGAATACGCATGAACCAAATATTTGCTATTGGACCAGTTTATCGATAAAAATACTAAGATAGAATACTAATAGTGAAAACAGAATCAAAATTTATTAAAAAACGAACGAGATATAACAATTAAAAAGAATATATATATGTCCCTCTCTACGAAAACGCCATTTTCTATGGTAGTTGTATGGGCATCGTGTCATCTGACGTCAGATGGCACGTCTGACTTCTCTTTCTAGTTCTCTATTTTGACGCTTTATAACTTCGTCTCTGATCAAGATATTTGAAAAAATCTTTAATATTTGTGTACTATAGCTAATACGAATTTCAATCAGCAATAAAAAAAATACATGCATATTCCCTAATTCATCGAACATGACTTTAGTATTGACGTGTGATTGATTTTCGTATTAGAGCCCAGGCATACATCAATTACAACAAATATGTAACATCTTTTCCCACCAGGGTCTCCACAACCGCCTCCAAACCGAGAAGAGCCGCCTGTCGGCCGCCGTAGCCGCGTGCTCGGCCGCCGCAGCGTCGGTGTCCCGGCCGTCGTCCCCGGCCGACACGGCGCCGCTGCCCATCCCGCCCCGCGAGCTGCACGTGCGCGCCCGGCTCGAGGACCTCATCGACCAGGTACTGAAGCTCTCCAGTAATATACTGGCTTCCGAAGTCTTGACGTCGTTTTGATGTGCTGTGTTTTGATTGGAGGAGTCTGTGTTTGTTTGTTGGGTGGATTGTGTTGCATTGGATGTGTTAAGGAGTAGATTATTAATAGAAACATAATAATAAATAATACCGGCTTATTATTGTGCCACTTAAGGCAAAGACCTCTTCTCGTACAGAAAAGGCGAGCGATAATCACCACACGTGCCCAAGGCGGGTTGGCGATTATATATTTAGAGAAAATGAATTTGGCCTTATTAAATGTTCATTACTGTAAGTAGATCGTAAGATATCGACGCTGTTTAGTGACTGAACTATAATACCAATTTTCAAGATATTTTAAATTTATTAACCGCTAATCAGTTTTTTTTACATATAAAGCCCATTGTGTTCTATTTGATTGTAGCAGAAGTACATCCAAAGGAAGAGTTTCTTTATTATCAAAGTGTTCAATAAGTTAGTCTAGGTTTATGAAAGTTCAAATATTAAATACGAGTAGTATATAGATATCTAAGTTCTTGAAATATCTATAATGATTATGCTCTTTATTTAAACAATAATGCAGCAACATGATTAAATATAGGTACCTTCTCAATGCAATGCAATTCGCCCCATAGCTTATAAAAACTGAATGATCTGCAAATAATTTCAAATAATAAACCTATCTATGCTTATAAGTTCGCCAGGTCGACAAAACGAACAGAACCAACGTTTTTGATGTAAGATAAGATCTCTTATTAATAATTATATTTATTTCGAAATAGTTAATAACCTTGTTGTAGATAGACCGTAGTTAGACCAATAATAATGTAAAGGCTTTATCGTTGGCAATGTAACTTTTGTGCACCTGGTTTTGTCTGAATCGAGATTATTGTGGCGTTAGGAAAAATAATTAGAAAATGAATAAAAATAATGTTTCAATCTAGTGTAACTAGTAAAACAAAAAAGGTATTTTTAAATGGTTATAAAACAAGTTTAAATTAAAACCTGATGCTTCACTGATAAAATATAGATCCATCCATTGACAAGGCTGATGCTTGAGAATTTTATAGTAAAATTTTGGTACCGCTGTGGTTGTAAGATTTTGGTACCGATTACAAAAAAAATGTTGATACAATATAAAAAAGTGCAACTAAAACCCATAGTTTCAATTAGGGTTGAGTTGCTATTGACAATAAATTATATTAATAATTGGCATAGCAATATTCAGCAAGAAAAGAATAAGTGTATTTTGCAGGCGCTTTTAAACAAAAGTACCAGGATTACAAAAAATAGAAGAACTAATCGAGGTATGATCCGTTGATCATACTTCGTATGTGTGTCGGTCCTGTTACACTAAATTGAACTAAACTAACAATCTTCACTAAACTATAAATTAATATTAAACATGATAATCTCAAGCCAGACAATGTGAGAAGCGAGCACTGTTTGTATCAAGTACAACGGGCACGTACCTGTAACTTCTGTCACATAGCAATTTACTGTTAACTACAACAACAAGATCACTCTTAATACCACTCTACAATGTTGTGTTGAATGCTTCTGCTACATGTCACGTTTGTACTGAGAATCGACAGAGAAAATATATCGAAAGCGAGTTTAGATAACTTGGAAGTTCTTAGAAACAGTAAGGAGTCATCAAACGTCCCATGATCACTGTGACCTATGTTTAAAAATATGTACAAAAAAGTGCACACTCTAGATAAATGTTCCTCCATAAGCGATGGTGATGGTTGAAATTCTAAAATATCGATCGAGTGAGATTTCGGTAGCGTTTGGCATTTTTGAGTATTTCCTTGGTAAAAAGTAATAATTCAAGGTTTGGCTCTCACCTATTTTCTCCTCCAGTATGGGACAAATCTAACAGATATTCCATACATTGAATAATAGATGTACTAGATGTTGTGTTTCTATATTTTTCATTTATCGTTGTCAAATTTTTACACTAGGCCACTATTATAAAAGCGCAATTTTGAGCATCTTTTGAGGGTTCTAGTGCTTCTTAATATAATGTATCATCAAAGGAAAACATAGGGGCATAGTATAATCTTTCTTTTTCAGTTTATGGAATTTACACTAATCTATACTAATAATGTTATAAAGAGAGAAAAGATTTTTTTGTTTGTTTGTTTGTACCGAATAGGCTCCGAAACTACAGGACCGATTTAAAAAATTCTTTCGCCAATAGAAAGCTACATTATTCCTGAGTCACATAGGCTATTTTTTAATCCCGAAAACGGGTTCTGTGGGGTGGTCCAAGGGAGCGAAGCCGCGGGGAACAGCTAGTATCTTATAAATTGGTACAACATTGGAAGAGGAAATAGGCGAGAGCCAAACCTTGAATTATGAATTTTTACTTAAGATCTTCAGTCCGATGTCTGCGACCGCATTTCCTTTTAAGTCCATGCCCAACAGAACTGTCAACCGCATTGATCGCAAACTTTCCTGGTCTTTGGAACCCTTAATACTAACTGCTGTGAAAGAACACCAGACAATAAATTCATTAGACATTACTTTGCCAGTCGCTTAATATATTTTGGGTTTAGGGAACTAAAGATTCTGATCCTAAATTTTGGCTAAAAGAACTAAGGGCTGGAATATTTTCTCTGTCTACCCAATAATCCATTAATCTGTACTTTTACTAACCCGCACTGTGTTTGATGTCTGTGTGTGACGCATGGTTTGTTCATAGAAGCAAGTGAGCGAGGTAGGGAGCGCGCCTCGTATAGACCTAATTCTCAGGACGCTTGAGGCGCCAGAGTTCGGCCAAAAGCTCTCGACTTTCGAAACCAAGGTAAGGAGGCTTGATTGTGGAGTTACTGTCCAAAACTGACTCACAAAGAAAATTATAAAGAAAAAATAGTATCCATTTTTCAATAGTCATTAACTTATATCTGACGAATACAAATGGCGTTTTGACAACTTTGAATAGAAACCGCCATATTTATTCTTCAGATAAAATGATAACTGACTTTTGAAAAATCAGCTGTTAGCCAAATTCGCCCTTAGGCCGATTTCTGAAGAGGTACTCTCTTCAGAAATCGGCCCTTAAACTTAGCTGGAGTTATTTGGAGTTAAGAACCTGTCAAACCCTACCGCAGTGCCAAAGGTTTTCAGGATAGATTTTGACAAATATCTACTCAATTCTTAATTTTGAAATCGGAGATACTTTAGTCCAGGCAAAAGGTCTGTTTTAGCTAAAACGTTGAAAGTCAAGTGCTGGTGTGTGTGTTTGTAAAGATGGAAACCGCAGTAATGAACCAGATCAGCGTCTTTTTAAATGTGTAAATACTTATAACAAAGACATGATTTTTATACAACCGAGAAGAACTCTACAAATCTCTAAACTGCAATTAGAATATGTGCTTTAGTCATTGTAAATTTTATTCGTAGCCTATAAAAACGCATTATAATTCTGAATCTACATATCAACAAGCTTTTCAGCTGTAACTATGATAATGATACAAGATATTTTGCACACCAGCACTATCATCCTACCTGAACACTTTAAAACACAATTATTTTACCTTAAACTTACTCTTTAGGTACAAAGTCACTTGGAAGAACTAGGAGATGCAGTTCATGGCATGGAAGAAGCCATGAAGCAAGTCCTAGAGATCCAGGAATGGATTGCGGTTCATACCGCACTGGCCCGCGATTGGCTCTCCAACCCATCCAAGTTGAGACCTGAGGCAGCGAAGCAGGATATGGCAGCGATGAATGATGCACTGGCTTCTCTTAGTGAGAAGAGGAACAGGCTGCTTACTGAGATTCCTACTGAAGGTTAGTAAAATATTTTTGAAAATCTTCATCTACCGAAGATGGTTTTGTGAGGGGTTCAAAAAACACGATAATTTTGGAAAACTTATTTAATAAATATAATTTCCTACATAGCTTAATTTACATCTCATGATTCATTAATGTCTAAATATTTACCCAATTTCATTCCACGAATTGGAAATACTACAATATAATCTGCTGGTCTATCTCGATAATAACATGTTTTATCTTGTCATGATGTGCCATTATTGCAAAGTTTTATTAATCTGTAGCATTATAATTAATAATATTTTTCATTGTCCAGGACTCGAAGACGAAATCAATCTAGAAGAAGAACTAGATAACCTAGAACAAGCCATCCTCAAAGCAATCGAAAGAGAGAAGGGCAACCAAGCTATAATTGACGCTTTCCGTAACAAGTGCCAGGAAATCCACGACTTCTTCGACTCCACACTCAAGAAGATGTGTCTCGCTGACAAGGGCTCTGGTCTTCCATGTCCTCAGAAGCTCAGCGCACTTAAAGAACTGTCTTCTGAGTTCGGCCAGGCTGGCAAAGACAAGGTTGACAGCATCAAATCTGTTGGCTCCCAAGTCATCAATATCGTCAGCAACTTGGAATCTCAACAGGTCGAAGAGCAAGTAAGTAGTCGTTGAATAGATAAACAAATGACAAACGTGACCGTGACAAATATTAGTAGTAGTAGTGACCTCACCGTAAATTAGTCATTAAACTATTTGTTGTTGAACCGGAAATAATAGTAATCTACCTATCTACAAATGTCTCGTGCACTTGTCTTAGTGATTTTTAGATATTTTTTGTCACTGGGCAAATTACTAAATAGTTTTTTTCTTACAGATGAAATCGGTGGAACGCAGGTACAATGACATCGCCAAACGTATTCAGCGCAAGCTACAAATGCTTGAGATTACCTACAAGGCTATCGATGGCACCAAGAGCGAGGTCAACGCCCAGAACGAATGGATGCAGAAGGAAATCGACAACATCCTTCACCCCGAACCTCTTGGTTATGAAAGCAAGTCGGTCAAGGAAAGGCAGAAGAAGGTAGCCAATCTTCTCAAAGAAACTGACGGTAAGAAGACAGTCATCGACTCTCTGGAAAAGAAGGTAAGCAACATCCAGGCTGAACTTGAACCTTCTGAACAGATGCAATTAGAGTCAGAATTGTCTGAATTGTCCTCAAAACAAAAGCAGTTAGCCTCACTCATCAAACAAGAGATCGAAAGATTAGGCACATGCGCTGAAGACAGAAAGAAACTTGAAAATGATATTGAGAAAGCCAAGAACTGGCTCAAAGCTAAGCTTGCCGAGATTAAGAAACTAGGTGGTCCAGTACCTCTAGAAGCCGCTAAGGTTGAAAAAGAGATTGCAGTACATAAGAAACACCAGAGCGAGCTTTCTGACTTCCATAACGATACTTTGACTGAGGTCATGCGTCAAGGAAATGCAGTTTCTAAAGACTGCTCGCCCGAAGATAGGGCTAAGCTACAGGCAGTTCTTGAAGATCTGAACAAGTCTTACACCTCAGCAAAGGTTGATATCGATGATAAACTAGCTGCACTTAACAAACGCTTACAAGGCAGGAATGAGTTCGAATCTGAAGTTGCTAAATGCCAAAGCTGGTTAAATGAGGCTGAAGTTGCTGCCACTCCTGAATTGAGAACAACCAGTCTTCAACTCCTGGAAGAACAGCTCGCCAAGTTCGAGAAACTCAGCAAAGAGGCTGATGATGTTGAAAAGAACATCGTTAAAATTAAGGACAAGTCTAAAGAACTCATGGACTCCCTATCAGATTCCAACAAACTTCAGCTTAAAGAACAAGTGAACGTCCTATCTGATAGATTCGCAAGGATCAAGGCTATTATTAACGATAAGAAGGGCATCCTACTCAAACACATCAAGGAGTATAAGGATGCTGCAGCAAAGATCGCCGCTGCGCTTGAATTCTTGAACGAAATCCAGAACAAACTTAAGGCTCTAAACAAACCTATTGGAAGCAAGGTGGAAGATGTACAGCCTATCATTCAAGCATACGAATCTATCTTAGCTGACCTGAAGAAAAACAAGTCAATGTTGAATGAGCTGCAAGGCGGTAACTTACACGACCTCCAAGATATCCTAACTCAGCAAGATGACTTGATGAGCACTATTGAAGACCAAATCTCCAAACTGAAATCACTCCTGCTTCTGCGGGAGCAATTCTTCGCTCTAGTTAAGGAAATTGAAGAGTTCATCGCCAAATACACTGACCTTACGTCCGAAATTGAGAAGTCCAACGATTCCTTGGAAGACAAAATCAAGCGTTATGATGACATAATCGTCAAGATCCAAGGATGCGAAGCTTTGCTTGCTACAGCTACAGACAAAGGTCAACAGATTGCCGCTGAAGGCACTGTCATTGACAGAAACAACATCACTGAACTTCTACAGTCGTTAAAACAACAGTTGCTAACACTGAGAAGAACTGTAGAAGCCAAGCGCCAAGAGCATGAAAGAGCCGCAGCAGAACATAAGAAACTCGGCTCAGATCTGTCAGAGATCCTTCAATGGCTTCACGACAACGAAGCTGCCGTACACTCCCGACCTCTCCTCAATAGAGATGTCGCTAGCGTCGACAAGAAACTCACAGAACACGCCACGCTTGTCAAGAACATTCAGGCTTACTTGGACAAACTGACAAAGATCACTGACGTCATCAAGAATGACGATGGAGTACCAAGCACGTTACTCGAAATGATGTCTGAAGCCAACTCTCTGAAAACATCCTTACCAGCTGAGTTAGCCAACAGAGAAAAATACTTACAAGACAACAAGAAATACAGACAGCAATACCTACAACTTGTCGAGAAATTAAACATCTGGGTCAACGAAGCGACCATTCGTCTCGACATGGGCAAGAACGGCACAGACTTCGAAAACATCGAATCTGACTTAGAAGAACACAAATCATTCTTCAACACATCTGAGCCTTCAATGAAAGATCTTGTAGGAAAGCGCATGCAAGACATCGTAGACAAGATCTGGCCATCATTGGCAGCTTCTGAACAAGAAGAACTGTCAAAGGACCATCAGAAACATAACCAGCTTTTGAAAAACACTCTCAACTCTGCCAAATCACGTCAAGCTCAACTCGAACAAGACCTGGAGATCTGGAAGGACTTCTGCCAACTTGTAGATAAGATCAAGGCGATCCTAGACAAGAATGACATTCAAGATGAGCCTGTGACGTCAGTAGACGCACTAAGACTCCATCTAGAGAAGCTGAATCATGCCAAGAATGACCTTGAGGTGAGTGACTGTTTCTTACTAGTGTCAGACTTCTATAGCAACGTGTATGGACCTAATTTAATTAGCAATGTTAATGGAACACGAGGAACATCCTTTTCTGACTAAACAAGTAAACATCTGGTTCCGTTTTTTTGAGTCACTCGTAAAGAATGGGACCCCTTTTTGAATTTTTGACACAGTTGCTATAGAAGTCTGAAAATATTGTATTGTAGAAATATCTAAATTTTCCTAGTCGGCTGGCTGATTTAATATTTTTTATCATAGATGCCTTGATTAATGATTGGCAAATTATTCAACGAAATGCGGACCTTGTGTGTAATCGATTAATCAAAAATGACAAACATGATTTACATTAGCGTGTTAGTTGCAAATAATTTAAAGATTTTAATAACTATTAATAAAAGATAATTTGACCGTCTCAGACTTCCTATTGAGGAAACTGATTTTTATCGTTATTAACTGCATAAAATATGTCAATTTAAAGTGCAATGTGAACACGAATGTGTCTCCTAAATAAATCATTCAATTTCGATCAATTTAGATTACAAACGGCTCCTCAATTGGTATTGTGAGTCATTGTCTGAAAATTTGTAAAGAGGAGATTTACATACATCTCTATGGGCTTATTTGATACCCACTACATATTATTATGTTCTATTATCGGGGAAGTCCCTGCAATCATTATAACCAGCTACCTAAGTATCGAGTAGTGTACTAGAACCGAAATAGAAACTACTAATATCATCTAGAATAACAAGTGCGTTCTAAGATAAGAATAAAATTATCCTCTCAAACTATAATAAAAATAGCAATGATTACCATAAGTAGTTCAGTCGGCTACCGCTAGGTGTCTCCACAAGTAGCACAGTCAACGGTTGTTTAAAGATCAATATCTCGCGATAAACTTAACAATAGATGATAAAAACGGAACTATTAACCAATAAACCGATACTGAATGCCCGAGCACACCGCAAAATGAATAAATTCCCATACCAATTGAGATATTACAATTTTAAATCAAGTCTGAACCGTTAAAAATAATGTCGGTACCAAATGGCGCTCTTCGGTTTTTGTTGGATACATTGTTTATTTTTTAAATGTAAATAGCAAAGAGCGTTGAGATGTGTGCAAATAATTATGTGACGCTATCTTGAAGGAGCTTGTCATAGACATATAAGTGAGCTACATTTTAAAAGTAACTTGAGATGTTTTTTTCTAAATAATAATAATACCAGCCTGAAGTTATCGTCCCACTGCAGGGCAAAGACGTCTTCTCCTCTTCTTTCCTATCCTTTTTTAAATAAAATTAAAAAGATTGAGTTTTCCTTGAATTTTTTTAAGTGAAATTATATCTTGACGAATTAATTAAACATAGATTTTTTAATAAATAATAAGATATCATAACTATTTTGGAGAAATTACAACTAGTCATAATGTGGTACGATTTTATCAGTTTAATTCAACACACTTATTACAATTCGTAATATCGATATCTTGTGGTATCGGTGCAGTGATAAAGAAGATAACGATTACTGATAAACAGATGACAATAAACAATTTGTACTAGTCACAGTTAAATGTCAGTTTTCCAGAAAAACATAAAAAAACATCTAAGCATTTATAAATGTTCTGATAAAGCAGTTTGAAAAGTTTTTTAAAAATCTCCAAAAGATTAAAAAAAAACATCTCAGTAAAAAGCTAAATTGTCATTATACAAATAAACAATACTAAATACCACCAAATAACCACCAAACTACCACCACTACCTACCACTAACCGCCACCCACCACCACACCACCTAATTCTAAAATAAGATTCCAATACGAGCATCATAGCATTTTACAAGGCACCAACTTATTACTTTTTGATATTTCTAAATAGTTTTCTTTATTTTAGTTAAACTTATACAGCAGTAAGTCAGTTCTTATTTTTAGTTTATGAGCGACTAGGTTAATGCACTTGATTTCAAGGCCTATTGTTGTGGACTTAAGGCAACGACGTTGCTAAACTTGACAATCTTCTTCAGCCTACTGCAAAAGATAAAAGCAGGTTTGATTTCGCGATAAGATTCTTGAAAATCAAAAATAATTCTTACACAGGTAGAGAGTCTGACAAATAACCCCAAAGTTTTTGTTTAAATTTTTATTTGATTGCAATTGTTTGTCGTGGCACTAAAAGACCGAACAATTTTTTTTAAAAGTGCCATTATAATCCTGGATAGAATCCTCTTTTGAACTGTTTACAATTCTTTTTTTATTTATTTTTCACATAATAGATTTATTTCGTTTATGACTAGTTTATGAGCAATGGTTGTTTCTGAAGTTTATTTTATTCTATTTATTTTATTTTATTAGTTTTAAGAAGGCTTACAGTCTAATTACAAATAATAATAGGTAACCACAACATATTATCAAGTTGCTAATAACAAGCCTCCACAGATATATAGCATATCGATTAAACAAAAACCGAACAGTTACAGTCCAATGTGTACATAAATAAGTATGTTATTCCTATTCATTTACTTATGTTAGATCGAAAAGATTGAAGTGAAGTGCTTGAAGTGATCGCATAGATTGCAAAGAATCGATATGAATTCATAACACGAACTTAACTTTTAAGGAGAGCTATAAAAATGTATGACCTATGCGAGCACAAGAACGGAATTATTAATGCTTTAAAATAATTAGATACGGGCTGGATTTTAATGGGAAGTTAAATTAGAACTCTACTTTTAGACATGAAAGAAGTAACTTGAAAATTGTTAATGACACCTTATAAAGTAACAAATTTTATAGGCAAATAATTCAACAAATGCTAAAGCTGAATCCATTGAAATGTCATTCCCAGTAATAGTCAGAAATACCTATAATGCGCGTAGTACCTAATCCCAATTATCATCATCATCATCATCATAGCAGTTGAAATACGTCCACTACTGGACATAGGCCTCACCCAAGCGTCGCCACATTGACCAGTACCGTGCGTCTCGCATCCATCGGACTCCCGCCACTCTCACCAGGTCATCTGTACACCTGGTGGGAGGTCTTCCAACGCAACGTCTGCCGGTTCGTGTTCGCCACTCCAGAATTTTTCGGCCCCGTCGACCATCCGTTCTGTGAGCAATTTGCCCTGCCCACTGCTACTTAAGTTTGGCAATTCTTCTGGCTATGTCGGTAACCCAATCAGGCCATCACTTGCGGCTCTCAATATTTCTAATTCGATAACGCAAGGAAACTCCGAGCATAGCCCTCTCAATGCCCTTTGGGTGACAGTACAGTCACCCTACTTCCTAAGTTCCAATATATTTCGCCACAACTTATTTCATTAATAGAACCCCTCTCATACTTTTTTTTTATTTATTAAACTTCCCCCAGGTTACCCCTTCCATTCAGTTCTCTCAACCCTTTTATTATACTCGTCAGCTGTGTTACCAGTTTTGCAGCAGTCTATGGTTGCAATTTGACAGGTGTTCCCATCACCTGACTTTTCTGGTCCTAAGGATGATATCTCTTTAATTTAAATTTCACTAACCACTTTTGTGTAATATTTTTTTTACTAAATTAATTAATTATTTTGCGGTATCAAGTCACAAATAAGAAAATAAAATTGTAGCTCTTTAAATCGTCAAACATTGTCTATGGTTGTGGAAACCCCATCAATTATCGCAAAATCATTATCAACTTATCCACTTATCAAAAACTGGTCGTTCATTGAAGTATTGCACAATACTTATGACTTCACCGTATTCGCCTTAACGGTGTGATGTCACGGAGCTCGCCGGGTGCCCGGCCGCGCGCGCGCCAGTCTGTGACTGCATAGCATCGCAATGAGAACTGTACACAAACACACCACTTATTGCCTTGCTTTCACATCGTGCAAGTGTTATATCCACGTGCCTACTTAGTTTACTATATACTATATAGTTTGTTTTCCAATTTTTTATTCTAGTCAGTAAGTAGGTATTCAAAATTCCGCGAAAAAGGAAGGTAAGTTTGTGTTATCACGATAATTTTAATAGTTCGTACAGTTGTGTTAGTTTTGTTGTTGTTTTTGAAGTTAAGTTCAAGGTCACGGTCGAGCAGTTCGGGTCCCTCCATATTTTCACTTTCCTAATGTCGACTTGTGTACATAGACGATGTTGTTTGATATTCCGTGCTGGAAGGTCAAAACGCCGCGCGCCGGTGTAAAAAGTGTTTGCGAATTTTGTGATCTTAAAACGTGATCTCACGGCTATTATCTTTTGCACGGCGAGTTTAAACACCAACGCATCGCTTGAAGCCATTTTCAGCGAGAGCATCAGACTCTGAAGTTAAAATATCTGCAGTTACCGGTTATTATACCGTAAACGGAGATGCAGTTAACTTTCGTAAAGGTCTTTTGGCTGTTTATTTCTCTTTAAGTGGATAAGCCATCGTTATTAAAGTTTTCCGGTCTGATGAATCTGAAATTAAAATTGGAAATGGTCATTTAAAAACGGTGATACTTAAACTAAAAGCAGTTGTTTCATATAAATATACCATAAAAAATATTGAATATAGTTTGTATGACAGGGGTTAGTGGCGCCAAATATGCGATGACCTTGAAGGTCAAGGGCGTTTTATCGAGGCCGCTTTATGTAATCTATCGATTGATAGCTACATGACAATTAACATGACATGCTATTAAAATGCTAATTGATATCGAAGAAAACATGTCAGTTCAAAAAAACCTTGAGTTAATTTTCTTTTCAATATAAAGCGTGAAGCAGACGATGCTTCCGCAAAACCATATGGCGCTACAAATCTATACATATCATAACTTCAAATATTTTACGCTCAATATCAAATACTTTTGGCTCAGTCACATTTTAAGGCCTAAGACACGACACAGTCCCATAATTGGTAAGGTCGAGTGACTCATTTATGAATATTATCCCACGTTTTCGTCCAACGGCCATGGTGCGCCGAGTTAAAATTTTAAACGTACATCATTACGTCACTGTTTTAAATTCAAGGGAAGTTACTTTTGGGCCATCAAGAGGCGGCGAATCTTTTTCTATGCCGGTAGAAGATCCTGACCTAAAAAATTGCAAATAATTCGATCCGTATTACCTCAACAGCTTCCAAATTAAACTATTAACTTTGGGACTTAACTAAATGCAAATTATAAATGCCATCTTAATATCCAATTTAATGTCAAAGAATTTAATGTGTAAAGAACTTAATATACGGGCGTCAAGCAAGGCGTGTCAATAACCTTTCGCAAAGATTGCATGCCGGCAGAATCAATTGAATCAGAACCATTATGTTCTTAAACGATTCATAAAAGACTTTACAGCTTCCTTTACATTAATATAAACTGCAACAGTATTATTATAGTGAAAGGCTGGAAGAAGCATGTGACTTTCTCTGTATTGTCATCTGAAAGAGCATTGCGTAGGTATATCTACTCTGGCACTTCTAACATTCATAAAACATGTAATACAAGCCTGCAGCTTGCACAAAAGCATATAAGTTGCTTTCATGTCACTGTGCCATAATAAGTTCTGATTGGTGAATGTTTGTAGACATGCAAGATACTTGTATGTATACTTTTGTATATGTGCATTGCGGATAAATGTCTACTTAAAGCAGAGGTTGTCTGAAAGACATTACCGAATTGCATTTATATACGAATAAATTCAATAACAGTCGCATTACCAAGTGTGCCATATTATAATAATAGAACATCGTTGATATATATACTGCTCCAATTTGTTCAGCCTACATCCACTTATTGTTGATCATAGTCGTAGGTTTAGGCTTTATTGCGCTAACATCTTCATTTACAAAACGGTATACATGGGCATGATACATATTTACCTTGTTCTTAGCTAAATATAGACTCCCTTTTATAGCTCCACTTACTTCATAGCTTACTTAAAGCTACTTCTAGTTCTTAGTAATTTGTGAATTTGTGCAATCGATGAAACTCTTTGCGCCAAAACTACTCAAACATTTTGTTCTATATTATGTTCTATAATCTAATCTTTAATCAGTAGAATATAAATATAACATCACAGAATGTAGGCTGCAATCGTGCACAGGCACTGCAATCGTGGTTGATTTTTTTTTCTCATCGTCTATAAATAGACACAATGAGCCGAGGTGTCAAGGCCATCGCCTGCTGAAGCCAGCATGGGATACTCGTTTCAAGAATGACTAGGACAATTTGAAATACCGTCAAATTAAGGACAACAATTTTCATGTTCGGTTTACTGATGTTGGACATTATCTAGAAACGGTGACTCTTTATTCAAGTTGTGGCATGCAAAAGTTAAAATTCTTTGGTTTAAAATGTGTGTCGATAAAAGTAGCTTCTTTTTCAAAATTGTGTGCTTGAATGTCTGGAGACTTTCATTTATAGTTGATCCAAAGTATATTAAAAGAAAATTTTCTTAAAGATTTTTTTTAAAGATCGGGCTGGCATTTAGCACGCTTGTTATCAATCCTCTTATCAGTCATCAGTGTACAGCCGTGATAACATTGTAAACACTCATGCGGCGTTCTCAGTCGATGTTAATCTATTCAAGCGATCACTTTCTATTTTCATTGAATTATAAAATTTTATATATTCAGCTAGTTAACTGATATACAATTCTAATTCAAGTTCAAAATAAGTGCAATTTTTTGCTGTCGCTAGTATGTTGACTGTTGTCATTTAAATAACTAGATTCCGTAAATACTTAAGAATTGATAAGATCGATTGTACACAAATAGGTGCTATGCGCCATGATAAACATATACTATACCTTCTAAATTGCTATAAATCAATTGATTAAAAAAAATCGATCGTTCAAAATCTATTAGTTATAAAAATAGCAGATGAGAATAAGAATTTGCAAATTCCATATAGACATTCCATTGCATAGCTTTTTTGAGCTGACCCTAAGAGATATGAGAAACGGACATGATGTTGATGATAACGATGAATAGCTGTTGTTGTTCATAAGTTAACTAAAATAACATGAGCCACGTGACTTAAAAATACAGTAAAATTACTAACCTTCATATAAATCTAAAACCACAATCGGTGGTATATTACAAGAGAAAATCGAATGGCTTTTCAAGAAGCAAGAGTCTACTAGACCAAAGATATATTTTTTTTACATCAGAATCTGGCACTTAGTACTAGAAGAACTGGGAGTATAAATACTTGCCCACTGTAAATCACTCCTAACAAGTGTAATCCCAATCGCAATAGGTGTGGGCTCACCACCGAGTACCGACAATAATGCAGCGGATGTGATGTGAACTCCTGACCTCTCAATTGCAAGTCAATGCCTTGTTACGTCTATTGTCGCTTGAACATCATCATCGTGTATGGCGCTGTAGTTTCGCACGCCTGTCATATTGTAATTAGGTCAAATGATCCTTATTCAGGAAGCTTTATCTATTTAGGCTACTTGTTATATGTGACAGAGTAGTGTGATTTTCAGATAGGAAACAGTGTAGTTTTTTTTAGACGGTCTAAATTTTGAGAAGAACACCGAAACCAATTTAAAATCGTTAACTATTAGCGCATATATTAAGCATGGTGATTAGATTTTAATGATACAGTTGTAGGAAACAGAGGGCTTAATATGAATTATAAAAATCCTTCATGATTCCAGTACGAGTAAGGGATGGTGCTATCGGTCATACTATAATTCCGTCTTTCTCTGGCTCTAAAACTTTAAAACTTCAAAATATATCCCCTGGAATTGTTTATAAAACTTAATGGTTGTAAGTTTGATTGCGACACAGTTTATAACTTATGCAATCATTTCCGTACACTAAATTTGTAAATCGTGTTTTTATTTGTAAATATAAATAATTATGAAAAAAAATATGAAGAAAATTTAGCATTAGTATAGTCAAGTACACAACAATGTCAGACACAAAGTACAGCCTATATTTTAAAAGCATAATGATGTCAGTTCCGGTGCCTCCAGCAAGCACAATGAGACCATTAATGTTCTCGCTCAGCTTAAATCGAGGGCCAAGGTCAGGTGGCACAAAGTTGCACTAGAATAGACCTGTTGACTTTAAAAGTATAAGCATCTTTTACGGTTTCTAACTAAAGGAACTTATTATGTAGCAATACAAAGAAATACTTTTATTGGTTGTGAAAAGTTGCACATAGGTATCTTTGTCAGCATTGTAGTCATATCATATCAACACGAGGCATATTCCCCGAAGACTTAGGCAAGGGTCTGTTTAAACATAATTGGCGGACTGTGGGCGTACTGTAGGTCTGTAGCATTGAAGTCATCTCAATATTGTGATACTGTCTAGCACCAACGTCGTTTAGTAAAATTATCCTTTTAAATACGAAATAATCCTTAGTCTTCAGGCAAACTTCAGGTCACCTTCAAGTCCTATTTATTTGCTTCTAAAACATGCCTTTTCGGGAACTAAAACTTCATATTACGTCAGAATATCCTTAAAATTCAATATGAATTAATTTTCTGCTACAGTATTGGTTAGTTACAAAACATACATAAACTCAATATTTAGTTTCAATATTTTTTCTATAAACCAATATTGTGGTTAAACAATTTACAGTGTTACCGGATATAATTTACAAAGCATGGCATCAGCAACATTAGTCATTACCGTTTGAAGTAATTTTCTTTTTGCTACGAATCAATACCATGACCAAATTTGTGGTTTTGTACTGTAGATAACTTCAGTAATGACGAAATTTAGCCCGAATCCAAAAATATATTGCGATTTGTGTTAAAAGAATCACTTTCACAACTTGTTATGAGAACTGAAATATGCTTTTACAAAATATACACAATTACTGTGAAAGGTATTGTAAAATACTTTACATGTAATGCGTAAACGATTCTTCCTTTCATATATACAGGTTTCGAACCGGTCCGTGAGTATGAAAGCAATTAAAATGTGGTAATCAGCCAGTCGACTGTAGTAGCAATAATTTCTCGACGTCAGTTTAATCAATGTGGAACATATGTATCAGTTTCTGTTCGACGACTTCCGGAATGAAACCATAAACTAGAACATACTGTAGCCAATGGCTGCGGATTTCCTGTTGAAGGGTTTTGATTTCCTATTTATATTGTCATGCACTTCTTCTATATCTATAATTTTTGCTCATATGTGTGCCTACCATCAAGCTTGATTTTGCTTTTAGGGACCGCTTTTCGCAAACTAATTATCCTCTCATCGATCCCTTCCCTCATTTTTTCTGACAATATAAATAGAGATCACTACTTGTCTATTTCTTAAATTATTGTCTTCATGGACGAACATGGCTTCATTATGGAATTCTTTAACGCGACTTTTTTATTTTGTTATGAAGATGCACTAGCGAGTCTATCTGTGGACTCAATCTACATAAGAGTCAATGATATCAAGACATTACCTAACAGACTGTCAAAGTCAACTGATTTGATTGACTGTTGCTATTTCGGTCAACCAAATCACAGCAGTCATACATTTTTCAGCCTATTAGCAAGTTTTTTATGTCCATTAGCCGGTTAGTGAAACCGCGATTTAAAATTGAGTAGCGTTTTAGAATGTTGTCATATGTTACCACGTGGGTTAAAAGACTTAGGTTTTGTAACGTCTACGCTTTACCCTTTCTAATCGGGTATGCCCTATATCTTCAGAATCAGCAGCCGCTCTTGGACGTGGTCCGAGAGCGAGCGCGCGAGCTCTGCTCCGGGGCTGATGCCGCCAGCGGAGAGAGGGTTGAGCAGAGGACCAGGGAACTGGCCGACAGATGGAATGTGGCTTGCGAAGGTATGTACTCATTACTGTCAGCATCTAGGTGTATCCCAGTTATACACGTCCCTTTACTGTGACGATTGGCCAAGCTCTGTTCGGTCTCCTGTTTGATGATTACTAACAGCCTGAATCACCACTGCTAGAAAAAGGCATTTTCCATGAGGTCCAGCGCTTTCGATATAGCGGTAATATGGACCACTCAACGTTTGTTTCTAGACGTGTGATCAATATAAGAACACTTTCGTTCCACCTACGGACAGGATTGGTTTTCACTAGCTAATATGAGAGTAAAAGAGAAAAATAGGCCTTCGCATTACAGTATATTGTTCCAATACAAAAATTAATTTCGGCATCGATGTTATTGCAAAGTTTGTTAATGATTAAACAAATAACGATGGCTACTGGAAACGCACTTATCAATGAACGGTCTTGTTATGAAAATATTGTTGTTATGGTGACACAAGTTACGGCCGCACCTGAGCAAAAATAATAAAATAGTTCGGTAGGTTAAGAATAGAACAAAGCCTATTCACCAATTGAAACTGAGGATTAATGTAAATACAATACACCACAGTATTTTACCTCATCATACCTCACAGCTTTTAACACAAGGTTTTAGCCTCGGTTTTACGCCCGTGACCTAGCGTGAGGAGCCACATTTTTACGATAAACAGTACACTGTGACATTCACCTTAAATATTATATTTGGCCCAGTACTCATTAACGGCAACACCATTCGCTGATGCAGCCATAACATCCTGACATGCACAGGTTATAGGGAAAGTTAAAATAATAAGCTTAGCTGTGACAGCTACTTTAACCTAATCTTTCCACTCCAGGTTTAGCCAAACGCGCAGCAACAACCGACCAGCAGCTTATCCGCTGGAACCAACTCCTCGACGTGCAGAGGAGCCTGGGGGCTGCCATCACGGCTGCGTCCGACCGCCTGCGACAGCTGGACGCCAACCCCAGCACCAGGCGGCGAGCTGTGGATACCAGGCATGCGCTACAGGTGAGATACTATGCAAATAAAATTATATAGATGAATTTAATCAAAATTCGTTCTGTAGTTTTTGCGTGACAGATTAACAACATCCATCCATAGATTCATAATGAAAACTTTCGCGTTAATAATAGCTGTATAGTCGCACTGGGCGATCATCAAGGTTAAGCAACGCTTGACGAGGTCGGTCCGTGGATGGGTGACCATTTCAACATACCGAGTTTCCTCCGTGCCTCGGAAAACACGTTAAGCCGTTGGTCCCGGATGTGATTTGAAGATCTTTAACAGTCGATACGAGTAGTCAGAAGCTTGAGATCTGACACCAGTCTTGCGAAGGGGTACCGTGTTACCCAGGTACTGGGTTGTGGAGGTCAGATAGGCAGTCGCTTCATGTAAAACACTAGTACTCAGATGAATCCGGTAAGACTGGAAGCCGACCCCAATATAGTTGAGAAAAGGCTAGGCAGATTGATTGAGTATGATGTTTAACCTCATTGTCTCTTGATGGGCTGATGGTAAACAAAAATGCGGTCGATAATGGTACACGCTTGCTTAGAAATAATTTACTTACTTTGACTTAAGATTAACTAGTACTTGCTATCGGGAACAGTTATTAATAGACCGATAACATCGACCGTTCTTACTGATTCATTGTGATGCATGGCAAGCGGGTTATACCAATCAACAGTTTAAACTTTGAGGCGATCAACAAGTAATCGTCATTCGAATGTAAATTCACAATCTAGTAATTGGTCATTTTTTTGTTATTATTTATTTATTTAAACTTCATGTACAATAGTGGTACATAAGCGGACTTAATGCCGCAAAGCATTCTCTACCAGTCAACCTTTGGGTTAAATAGGACAACGTTGTGAAAGGGTACAAAATAATATCTAAAAATAACATCTTGTATACGAAAATGTTTATACTTAATATATTAATAATACACATATACATAAAATAGACTAATAATTACTAACAAATACCAATAAAAACGAAAAACCTATTAATAATTACTATGACTAGACTTCTGTCTCTAGATGAGAGCTATTAGTTATTTTACTCACCGGTTATTCCTAGAGCAAGGTTTGTAACCTCAACAATGGTTTTGAAGTACTCATTGTGGTAGTTAAGTAGTTATAGTCGATAAGAAAACTGTACAGTACTTTGCAATCATGAATATTGCTTGCATAAACACCTAGACCTGAAACAATGACTGCATTAAGTAGGCCATACAAATACCTGTTTTATGTGTCACTGCAGAACTATGTAGATTTTAATGACGTACAGTATATAGAGGTACTTATGGATTTTCGTACCTCAACTGTGGCGACACCTGAATTAGGCGTCAGTCTATTGTTTTTCAATTGTTTCGCTAATTATGACAGATGATTGCTTCAAATTTAAATTAAATTTATTGCATCCATAATGTACAGTACCTGGACGACCGAGCTCTGCTCGGGTAAAAATAGAGAAAACAATGTTTTCTAAAAATTAAACCTAGCTAGATCAATTTATCGCCCCCGAAACCCCTAGCGTACTAAATTTCATGAAAATCGTTGGCCGTTTCCGAGATTCAAATTATAATATATACACGAATTGCTCGTTTAAAGGTATTAGATACGTATATATAAGTTCCAGAAACAATTATGGACTCTGTCGGGCACAGCAACATTCTAGATACTATAGTGCCTAGGAGAGAGGAATAGCACTTAACAGAATATAATAATGGGTTAGCCTTTTGCTATTAAACATAAGACCTGACTCTGATCACAAACTACGTTTTTGTGCTCGTATTGAGAAATACATTGTGCCCGAACTGAGAATTTAATTCAGAACCTCTAGCTCAAACCAAGAGACATTTATTCAAATTAGACTGAGTATGAGCACTTTTTAAACGTCATTTAAAAGACAGTCCCCAAAAACGCCTTCCCGTTAGCATTAGACAATCGAGGCAGTTATTAACCGTAATTTTCTCGCCCCCAGGAACTACAAAGTGAAGTCTCCAGTCTTGAAGACAGTCGTGACGAGCTCCTAGAACACGCTGATTTCGTTATCAGTATCCTCAAGCCACACTCTAAAGACGCAGCTAACGACACAGAGAAGAACGTCAAGGAACTCGTAGAAGCTTATGAGAAGTAAGTTGTGTGCACTGTGCTTTTGTGTGTCTGTCTTCAAACGGTTCTTAATAGGGATGCTGGTTGTTGCTGGAAAGCAAGGTAAGTGTTGTGTGTTGGTTTGGAGGTTACTTGCAACTTGAAAGAAAGTTAATTTGAAAATAGAACCAAATAGATTTTGTGTTATCTGAATATAAGTGGTCCTATGGTAGAGCCCATGAGGACATATTTTTCTTAACAATAATGTGGAAAGATAAAATGATTTTGAGTCCTTCAAAAAACACAGGCTATTGGAAAGATCCTCATTGGATAATGATGATTATATCAAATAGATTGGATAAATCCCACTTCTGAAAATCTCACCGTGTGTTTATTCTGAAAATAATTTGTTTGTTTATTTCAACTTTATCACATCTTCAATACAGGATTGCGTCCAATGCGATAATATATGGAATAATGTTGTGGATTAATGTTTAAAGTAATTATAAAAATCACAGTAGGTATTCAATTCCGAGACTAATTTCAAGCATTCATGTTTTTTCTGTCAAATTGAGGTTTCTCACCTCTAAATGCAAGTAAGCTTTAAACCAATATTATGCTTTAGTGTCTTTTCAGTATTACTACAGCAAAGGTGAGACGTTTTCGTTGTCCATCCGTATGAGTCCAATTAATTTGATCTGTCCACGGGAGGTGCCAAAACCAACAGACGATGCATTAAACCGTATTTACCGACGCGCGCAAAATTAATGACCAAACTGTGATTTTGAAGCTCGTTACATTCGCAGGAAAGCATTAAAAGCAAACCGTTTGGATAGCCTTGGGATTTACAAATAGTGTGGTATAATGAATTCGGTAAGAAGAAATAAGCATTCGATCGAGTATTAGAAATAGCTTTGTCGAGACTTCATGTTGCATTTTTTAGCTGTCTGGTCTAAGCTACTAAAAACTGACTTTTAATTTTCTTCTTTCGTGCAAAATAGTGTAACTAGGGCTCTAATACGCGACAAAAATACTTGACTATCAGCGATGCAAGGTCTCTTTTTTTACCCGACTACGGCGAGCCAAAGGAAGTGTTAAACCTTTGGCGGTTTACAGTTTTTAATTTAACTTTTTGCTTATTTATTTCCACTCCTCACTGTTTTAAGATAGTCTGAACCAGTCATGTCTGTTATAAGCGTCAAGCTCGTGTCGCCATTTTCATCTATGTTTGCGACGATGACATCGAAGGAGTCATAAGGCTAACTTAATCTACCACAATGTGAGTTTTAGAAAACTGTACATCTAAATACATTTTTTTTTCATAAACATTGTTGATATTTTACTTCCGTAATGTGCGGGTCTATGGCTCAGAAATACACCAATTTGTATCGCTTCATTCGATCGATTAAGGAGGCCAATTGAAACAAATAGGTTAAGTTATTACGCGTCTAGCCTTTGTTCGTTTATTGGATAACATTTATTTATTTATAACTAAGTAGATAAATATGTATATCTACTTTGCTGGCTCAGTGCCCTGATCAGGAACTTTGTCAACATTAAAAGTACGATCCGTAGTATATAGACTGCATATTTTTTCGATAAATACATAGTTCGTTAAGTAAATCTGGTTTTCTATAGTTCTAAGGATCCACTGCAAAAACAACAAATAAATATTTGTGCACATCTATGAACTTTATTATTTTAATAAATGTCCTAATTTATCATTCGCTAGCATCGCATAGTAATTAAAATGCAGTAATAATCACCTTATCAAAGAAGATTTTATAAAGCTTCAATCTCTCAAATACTGAAATGGTCAGACTGCATTCAGTTTTATTACACTCGACGCTTTTTTCCACCAAATTCAACATAAGAAGCGTTTTCAACGAACACGAATTTCTGAACGGTTAAATTGTCCGCACCGCTATGTGCAAAGTTGTTAAATTCCTTTATTTGTGTGTTTGAAAGACTAACCTTTTGATAGGAGATAAGAGACAAAAATTGCCGCATGTATCTAAATGTATTAGTAGCTTCATTTTCCCAACTAATGTTACTTGTATAAGATTTTCGTTCTTCAATCATAAAAAACGAACGTTCGAAATAACTTTAGGATTACCAGTATCAAGCAAAAATTCAAGGGACTGTATCTTATACTTTTTCCTTCGCAGCAGATGTAAATGTTCTCTACAAACTTTTCTCGTCCACTTGGAAACTAATAAATTCGCTCTCAAAATAAATTTTAAATAGGTCATTGGCATTACGTAATGAAAACAAAAATATTATTCACTTTCAGCTTTCTCCCACCAACTTTTATTAACAATTTCACTTCGATCTTTCACTGAATATTACATAAAAAACCTCATATCGGTAAATAGGTCAGTTTGTTGTCAGTCCCTGCCAATAAATTCCGGAAGAAAACTTCTGGCATAACATCAACTAGCTGACAGTGGCGCTCATGGATTCAAAACAAAAATATTTTCAATTTTGCCCACAAAATCACTATTCATTTTAAACCTTCTTACTTCTTCTTTAAGTTCAGAATCATTTGCTTCCATTTCGTCATCAACGGATATAGTTGGTAGAAAAAGTGTTGGCGTCTTAAATTCTAGTTGGTTAGTTTTACATTTGGCAAGTCTTTTTGTACTTTGACTTCTAGCGTTGATTTTAAGATGGATAGCTTTTAAATATCCGTGTAATTATCTGCGGAAATAGGTGGGCAGTCTGTACCATTTTGAAATATTCCGTTGTTTCTTCTTATTGTGTCAATATACTAACTATCTGATTAAAGGTGTAAGAGAATTTCGGTTACTTTGACATTATCACGACATAACGAGAAACCAACATCTTAAAATTGTTGGCTGTAAATTCTTCGCCATCAATTTAACTGTTGACATTAATGGTTCCCAACACTTATCCATAATTGCACTGCTTCAATATAGGTTTAAAAACAAGAATCTGCACAATTTCTGCCCTTACGACGATCAATTTTGTTTTCCCAACACTAAAATTCTTTACCAAACACCGCCAAACATGCGACCGCCAGACTGGATAGCCAAATTATATTATCCGCTCATGTACACTAAAATAAACTTTATGAAACAAGCTTTAAAGACTACAACGAAAGCAAATAAATGCTGTCGTATTATCCTGAAGAAGGTATTGCCAAATATATTATGTTGCTAGTAAATATAATTCCAAGCAAAATTGGACTCTCCACTATCAATTTTAAAGATTTCTTTAGTTATGCTATTGGTCAAGTAGATAACTACGTAATTGGTAATGCGAATATAAGGGCATTCAAGGGCGATATTACATTAATCGAGTCTTTTTTAATTGGCAACCAGTTCCATGCATTTACAACACATTAAGGTAGGAGAAGATAAAATAAAGTTTCATGGGAAAACAAAATGTACCTATTACTGCAGAATCGCATATATTTCATATTATGTCGTTTTATCTAATCATGGCGAATAATCTTCACGCAGAATTACCCAATACAATTTTGTATGCTGTTATCTAAAAGCGCAGAATTATGAAATGAACGACCTTAGACATAATTTTAGCGCAGTAGGTAAAATTAACGATGTTTACCAAACGCATAATGAAGAAAAATGCGTAGTAAGTGAAATAGCGTGAGAACATTTAAGAGAAAACTCAAGCAACGAATTTATTATATTTTGTAGATGATAAGGGTATAAAAATCTTAAGCAGCCAATTATAATTCCTCGAATGTTTTCTCAACATCATAAAAATGAAAAATGTAGAGAAATACAGACACGTGGCCTTAAATATCTTATGACTAGGGCCTTGGATGTCATTCTATATAGAAATTCTCATAACTATAATCACCATAATTAACATCATCTAGGCAATTAAATGCATTTTTCACAAACCTTCAAATTAACCTTCGAAACTGTTATAGAAGTTACAATTACGAGTATCAAGCAAGGAGTCCACATAGGTTACTATACTTACAAATCTATCTAAATACTCGTATAATGCAAGACTAACTTATCCTGCAATATATGACGTCATTGAACAAAAATCAGAATGCCCCATACAAAATGTGTCCCAGACAGCTTAAAAATAAATTAGATTTTATTAGCGCAAGCAGAATAAAACCATGTCGCCATGACCACATGTCTGTTGCATGACAACCGATAATATCCCGCTGACTTAACGTACAGGAATTTATACGGGAACTAAGAGAAATACATAAAAATAAATGACACTATTTTGTAAATAAAAACCGATGGCAACGGTGGAATGATCGAAATATTTGTCGAATATAAAATAGAATTTCGTAACGATGGAAATATTTGCAAAGATAAAAATGAAGATGTAACATAAATATAGAAAAGTCTGTAAACTTGATATTGACAGAAAACTTATTTACTACAAAGATCCTGTGAATACTTGCGATCTCGGCAATCTAAGGTTTTGAAAAAGCTGCCCCATGACGCCCAAAAGTCATGGTTATGAAAGTTTATATATATTTTGTATTCTGGACTAAGTTTAAAGCAGATAAATGAATTGTATCAATTATTTAGGAAGCAACTGTTAAGGCTAAAATTGTTTACTTAAATAAATATCAGGTTAGAATATACATCCTCGTGATAACATTATGTTAATGGAATGTTCAGCCTATCTTGAATGGAACTGTTCATTCTTAAGAAAATACGGAAGATACTACAAAATTGTTAAAAAAGTCCGGCCCCTTAGAAACATTCACGTTACGCAATCAATGACACAGGATCTTAAAATGATTTCACTTTTGCGAAAATAATCTTCAAACTATTGTAGACTTTATGCTTTAGTGATTAGAGTACACTTTGCATATTCTAATGTTGCGTCCTCTGCTATGATATCATCGCTTGCTAAGAAATCTCGTAGTCTATTAAAATAACCCTTAGATCTAAGTGAAGTGACGTCAGGTGCTTCTTTAGTAGCTGACACCATTAGAAACTGTCTAAACTTAGGACACATTCTATCATTGTCTTTAAAACTGATATAATATTCTTTAAAAAGTGATTATGAAAAGCATTTATATGTATTTTCAGAAATCTTACCGAAACAGATTCCTCAATATTTTTATTTCTATTTAAGTAATTCTGATAGCATATTTTTTTTGGGGACGTGAGATATTTATTTATATAACTAATCTCAGTTTTTATAATCCTCTGCCCTAACTTCCTGTGTCTACTCGGATACCAGATTTAAATACAGCCTCTATTTCTGCCTATGTTTCGTTCAAACTCGATCATTTCGGCAGTCCACTTTCCGCAACACTGAACAGAATCCTGTACCCCACATAACCATGACCTTGGAACTACAAATACCGAGATTTACCGAGCAGAACATCTTTGATGGATCGCGCGAACCAACCAACCTTGATTCTCGAACACTATGTGACTTTGAAACCAGTGAAGTCATGATTTAATTGTGTCTAGACGAGGATATGTGTCTTTTGACATATTATACTCTCCGTAATGGCTTTGATAATGGTCCCCGAAGGGTAAGGGGAACCCTTTTGCATAGATTATTATTATTATTATTATTATTATATACTAAAACAGTGCCAGTGTAACGCTTCTAACTGGTTTACCTACCTAACAGGTAGCTAGAAGGTAGTAGAATAAAAACCAACTAAAAGTTAACAATTTTATTAGTTTTCAGGGTCGGGGTTGCCACTCGCGGTCCGAAATACGTTGCGTAGCCACAAGATAGTGTACCACTGGCCTTAGCGTTAGAGGCGTCCGGTGATGTGCAGTACAGTTCCGCTCGTTGCTAGATCCCGGGAAACGGTGGTGCAGAGTAGGTGGTAGGTAGTCCCGTAGCGCGGCGACACAGAGTTAGGCAGCTAACAGTGCGTTAGGGTAGGCCAACACACACGCTAGGTAGTAGCGGCAGCCGGTCTGAAGCCGGGGTAGGAACCCTGGAATTAATTTCCAGACGTCTTAGGGAAAGTCCACATTCCCTGTTTGACTGCGACATCCCATCCTCAATGTAAAAGCGCAATGGCAACTAACAGCATGAAATAGTGATCGATGATGAGGCAGTCAAACAGTGATAATAATACAATGGTTATGTAGGAATGAAAGTGATAATAATAGATACATGAAAGGAAATGACAATAAAATGTTTAGCACTAATTGTTAATTGTTGTTTGTTAATTGTAGATTGTAGCTATAAACATGTTTGTTATGTTGAAAAGGGGTGATTTGTCCGTACCGCTAATGAAGTCCGATTAGTTTTGTTGAGTCATCATTTCTCTTAATTCATTTGCGATTGTCACTGTTGAATTTAAAGTTTTGATTACGAATCGTACGTATACAGACTTACCGTCTAATAGCTTAGTTGGTTGCTAAATATTTAATGTATTACGTGATTTAAAATTCTCATTTGAATTTGTCCTTCAAGGTTTAGAAGTTCAAGTTGTATATAAATATTCAAATATTTATCATTAAAGTTACGCTTTGCTCTTTTCGGCTCAGCAGTGTCTCTAGTGTTTTTCACACAACTTGGTATTGCGTTGTCAAGTGCATTAAAAACATTGCTTATTGCATTAGTAACGATTGAAGTATAAGGAGTGACAAGTATAGACCATGGCCTAGTAAGTATAACCAGGTTCAATAAATATCAATTTATTGTAAATTGTATCGAATCTTATCGCCACATGGGACCTAATACAGTTGATTTAATGCAGAATGGGTGAAAATTGTATTTGCAAATTATTTAACATGGGACTGAATACATCAATTTAGATAAAACAACTAGTTTCTGCAAGCGGTTTTATCCGCGTAAAACTTTGAAATTATCCCAAGGGAACGTACTCATAGGATGAAAAGTTTTCTATCCTCCAAGGTCCAATTTATCTCTATATTAAATTGGTTCATCGGTTTAGGCCTGAAACCAGACAGTTATTTCGCAATATTATGGAGTATACAATCGATACACATGGAAATTCATTGGTAATATTTTCCCATTCATAATAATAAATTCACTGCCATAAAACAAATAAAGTTCAACCTAACTTTGAGGTATATTTTCCCATGAAGAAAGCTTTATTCGAATCATCGAATACTAAAATAATTGAAGTTCAACTACACTATAGTATCGTTCCTTCGACCAAACCGTTTTCTATAACCGTGCCAACACAAATGAACTTCACTGTTCAAGCTAACTTTAAGGTTCGTTTTCCCATAAAGCCATCTCCAGTCGAGTGCACATGGAACCCGTTACCGGCTCCTTCGGGTTATGGTCCGCCGGCGTCGCGCGCCAATCGCCGGCCACACTGCCAACGCATAGTTTGGCAACATTGCCATTTGCTGGGTCGTTGACTTCTTATCGAAATGTCCATTTATCAACTGTATTTATATATCTTCTTGTGTATAAGTGAGAACTTCCGCACTGTTTATTTTAGGATCTGTATTATACTCGTGTGTTTTCAAAAAGTTTCGTTCTTGATCTAGCTTGTTGCCAGAATTTGCGATCTCTACTTGTCGATGTTTTGTATGTTTGTAAAGACATATTATAATGATAATTTGCTCGTGTGCTCTGCAAAGGACAAGACTGTATCTAAGTTCTCTTTTGTATCATTTACTAGTAAAGAAACTGATCAAAACTATTACAAACTTTTCAGTTCTCCACTATACTTTGTCTCTCTTTTAAACGATACTGCCAACTGAAACATTAGTAACACAATCCATATTCACAATTGTGGGTCACCAGACACACATTTAAATGAGGATAAATACGAGAACTTGTAACCGAGTGAACTTGAAACTGAAATCACAAGGTAAAACATTGTTCTAACAGGATACAATTTGTTTTGTAAACGGTAGTTCTATCTGAACTGTTGAATGGCAGTTGGTTTGTCAACCTTATTGCTAAGGGCATAGGGTGAAAACTGAAACCACCACAGTTTTATTTAACAACAAAATAAAACATTTCTGTAACAATGTGACCACAGAACTTCCTGCTCATAAAATAGCGATGACATAATTCACTCAATACTTAGTAGGTATGGAGTATTGACGAATTTTGTATGAATATGCTTATTCACATTTAAGTCTGTTGACAGCTCAGTGTTAATGTTTAAGCTGTTGCTACAAGTTTTGAGAATAAAATAAACAAGTTTTTTGTATGGTATCGTCTTAACTATGTTTTTGTTTGTTTTGCCTTGAAGAAACTTGGTTTCTTCTTTTCCTTACGAATCGGTATGAAATCAGGAATAGCTTATGTCATGATAAAAATATTAACCAGCCAGGAAGGTATAAGAAATTCGAGCCTGACCAGCTCCCCAGGGGCATGCTATTTTAATGCCCCCTTGGGGAAGATGACGCGAAAATCCTTCGGCAACTATTCTAGATCTAGTCCTCAGAGTCACTGCAGTCTGAATATAAAAGCCTATTTTTAGGAACTTGCTCATAACTGTGAGAAAGAGATAGAACAGTTCAGTATTGACCTGTGCACTCGTTTTTTATTCTCCGCTGCGCACAACTCAAACATCGGCGTTTAAATTGCAATTGAGATGTCATTTTCGCATTTCTTTTCATGCCATTTGCAAGGGAACGGGACTATAAACGAATAGATTCGTGGCTAGACGCTTGCATATTAAAATACCTACATCTCATTTGTCTGCGAACATTTTAAGGGAGAGAGGGGTATTACGGGAAGCCCCAAGCAATATTCACCCCTCACAGTCAGGCTTAATTATACGTAGTGTCCTAACATTATTGATACTTCCCTATGTGTGTGTTTGTGATCTGTTGAGGAAACAAGTTTCGTCCGTATTTGGTGATTAACCTTGACTTGATACAGCGATTATGTAAAAGTTTCAGCAAAAATAAATGGAGGAAAAATGATTAAAATATTTTAAATCATAAGCAGCGAGTCGGGATGTACATATTAGTCTAGTTCGACCGGTTGTACTTCAGCGGTATCGATCCGCTTCGTCATATAATATTGGTAGTTGTTAAGCTCTAGAAGAGAACTTTAACTAGGACTTTCACGTGTCCGACAGTTTCTCCGCACTTACAGACTAGAATAGAATCAATCAGAAGACTAGCTCCGCGACCGTAATGCTCTACGTCATGCCCTTTCATAAGCCAATGTAATACTTACGCGACTGGATATAAAGTTCATTTATCACTGAAACAAAAGCCAGACAATCGACAGGGCATGGGGGAGACGTGTAATCGTTATTCAAACTGGCAGACTAGTATTTCCGAGCTTAGTGCGCATGCGTGCGATCGCAGCGCTTAATAGGTCACGGCCTCACAGTCTGCACTGGAAGCCGGCTACAGGGATATACTTAGAACGATACGCCATTTTAACAACAAGAAATACATTTGTTTCGACATTCAAGTTAAAATAACGCTATGAAAGTGTACCTCTGTGAATCTGTGTGTTGCGAAACGAGTGCCCGAGACAATCGCACGGTTCCTTTCCGCGGACCAGCATCGCTGCGACCGGTCCGAAAATAAGCGACGCAATCTGTTTTTACAGTATCGAAATAATTTTTTATGCTATAAGGAGACTGGGACGTGCCTACGCCGTGCGGCTGCGACATGCTCGCTTTTATCTGAATTATGTGATACAAATGTGACCGTGCCTACGTGGACCGGCGGCGATGACTCACGTTCACAATAGTGTTTCAGTGGATTGGGGACACTGTCCTACGGGATCTTTTGTATAAATTGTGTACGTATTTCCATTTAAATGTGACTTCTTTGTGTATTTACTGGTGTACAATGAAACCGGCGTTGCTGCGTCAGCCGGCCATGCTGCATGCGGTTGTGGTCATCATTCATCGCGAGTGTTGTTGCGTTACAACAAGGACCGCTTCCGTTTCGCGATCGTGTTCACCGAGCGGTCGACACTGACGATCCACCTCGTATTTAGTTAACATTATGGCAACCGGCCGACTGAAGGTCGCGCTCGCGTCACCCTAACATAAGGTAAACGGGGCCGGGCGTGCGCGTGCAAAACGTAAACACTGGCCGGCGAATGCACCGAAAAAACTCGCGCGCTATGATGTCACTGTGCAAACATTAGAACGTGGAATTTAAAATTAGATGCGTCCAGCGAATCTATCGAGATCGGTTCATTGAGCGACGGGCGGGCGACGCGAGCGGAGCGCCGCGAGCGAACGAGCACGAACGACGAGGTAGCCACGCTGTAGCGCCTGGGTAGCGCCGCCGCCGCCGCCGCGCGACCTTGCACCGTCACGGGCAGCGTCACGCCGCGCCGGATTATTTTCGTCGCGTTTTGGCACCTACACCTCACGCGCGCTACTCAAACCACAATCCCGTGCCGTTCGGTGCGAACTGTACGTTTTAATATCGCTTTTATTTTACAGATTGCGACAGACTCTTGCGGCGCGGCTTGCGGAGATCGACGACATTGTGTCCGAATTCGACCGCGTGTCGGAGAGAATCGACGAGCTCCGACAGCAAATAGAAGTGTTGACAGCGAAAGTTAGGACTTTCTACGTATTTGGCGAAGACGAGGCGGATAGTGTGCGCGCTCTGACGAAAGAAGTGTCGGACTTGGTGGAGCGCACGAAGAACTTCACGGAGGAGAGCAGGAAGAGGTACGGAGGATCAGCGCCGGCGGACGTCGCCCAGGAGCTGTCCTCCCTAGAGCTATCCTCTGAGGCGCTGGCAGCCGCCATGGAAGAGAAGGAGAGGGAATGGAAGCGCGCGCGCACGGCGCGCTCGGAGTACGCCACCGACGTGGAGGACGTGCAAGCTTGGGTTCGCGCCGCCGAACTCACAGCCAGGGACCGCACACTGGCGCCAGAGCCCTACCGGGAGCGCCTGGTGGCCACTCGGGCGGAAGTGCCAAACGTCGCTGACCGCGTGGAGAGACTGACGCGCAACGCACGCGCAATAGTGGAGGGCAGCCGCGACGCCACCGAGCGCCAGCTGGTGCAGTCCACGGTGACGGCGCTGTCGGAGCAGTTCTCGGCCGTGTGCAGCGAGCTGGAGGCCCGCCAGGCCGCCGTGGAGGACGCCTGCGACGCCGTCGCGCGCTTCCTCACTCTCCTCGAGAAAGTCCTACTTTGGGTCGAGACACAGCGAGCATTCCTTGCGCGGCCACTCCCATTGGCTGACTTGCAGGAGGCGCAACAGAAACAGACTGAATATGGGGTATGTGCCGACGGCCTGCGATCAAAAGTATAATCATGTGCAAGTGTTTACTAAAATAAATGTATGTTTTCAGAATGCGCTCAAGAGCTGTAAGCAGCAAGCCAAGAATTTAGCAGATATGGCTAAGGAGATAGAGGCAATCGAACGGGTAACCAGCCCGGGAGACTTGCCTTCTAGGCTAGAGGCAGCAGAGAACGCGACCGTTGACGTCGAGAAGAGATTAGCGAAGACAGTCAGTACAACTGCTGATTTTGATTCCGGGTTTAACTCTAACCACATACTAATTAACTTTGTTTAATTTTACAGAACGGTCTACTACAGGAACTAGCCGAAGAATGGGAGCGTTGCGAAAGAAAATTAAAGGATGTCGGACACTGGCTCGAAGCGACCGCAAGGACGCTTGAGACACCCCAGAATGCAAAGAAACCGCTCAGGGATCGTCTCGCCCTGAGGGAGAAGTTGATAAACGATATTTCCACGCAAAAGACGAAGATCTCATATGCAGTGGAAAAACTCAACGTGAGTCGTCTTCGTCGGACTTGTGTTTTTTGTTGCTGGGATCTAGGTGCAGCGCCGCGCGCGGGTCACGTTGTGCTGACTGCTGTTGTGTGCGCAGGTACACTTCGGTCCGGACGGCGTGGCGGCGCAGTCCGTGGGGCCGGAGGGTGTGGAGGCGGCGGCGCACGCGCTGGCCGGCTCGCTGGACGCGCTGGCGGCGCAGACGGGCGCGCAGGCGGCGCAGCTGGCGCGCGCACTGGCGCAGGTGGACGCCTACTGCGCGGACGTGGGCCGCCTGCGCCAGCAGCTGCTGCAGGCCGAGCAGGCCCTGCGCCATGCCGCGCAGCCCAACTACTCGCCGCGCGAGCCCGAGCGCGCGCACCAGCAGCAGCAGGTAAGCTCATGATCCACACGACCGCGAGTAGGTGGCTAGCGAGTATTCTAGTTTTGTTTATCCGACCTGGAGGCTCTCAGGGCGACCGGGCAGGTGGCGGGCACGCTTCATCTCACCTGCGAGCCCCAAAGCTCGATCATCTTTTATTTATCTTTTGTTTTCTTTTTGTCACCCTCCTCCTCACCCTCCCCGCTACTAACACGTCGAACTGGTATCCTCCGCTAGGAGTGTCGCGAGCGCGTCAAGTCGCTCCAGAGCAAGATCCAGGCGCGCAACGAGCGCGTGAAGCTCCTGGTGCAGCGCGGCAGTCCCGACGCCGAGCCGCTGCGGGACGCGTAGTCCGGTCACCCGCGATTAGTTCATAAGTTGATTCCTTGTCATCTCGTCCCTGTAATTTTTATAAGCATATAATACGAAACGTTAAATATACGAGACGCATCGCAGCCACCGTCGTTTCCTTTCGCTCAACCTCTCATCACGTCCGTCCGCTCGTCTGAGAGACACCTTTGTAAATTATGTGTTTGTCCGTACTTGCGTATCAGGAGGTCGCCCGGCGAATCGAAGAGCTGACCGGAGCGATCTACGCGCTGGACCCCTACTTCGTGATGCCGGCGACCGACGAGCACGCCGCCACAGTTCGCATGCTCGCGGCGAGCGCGGCGCATGCTCGCTCGCACCGCGCGCGCTCGCCTGCGCGCCGCCTGCGGCCCCTGCAGCCCCTGCAGCCGCCCGCCGCCCCGGCCCCGCGGGGCCGCTCGCCCTGCTGGGCCCCGGGCGGCATCACCTACGCCGAGATAGTCAAGGGCTCCGGCTCCCGCTCTAGCTCCCGCGGCTCCCGCGCGCCCGACGACGGCCCGCCCGACCTAGTGGAAGTGCCCGCGGAACCGTGTGTGCTCAGTGAGAGAGTCGATGACGACGCAGTGTCGCACAGTGACACCCGTGTTAGCGAGTCTATCAGTGTCAGTGAGCCTTATGGCGGTGACGTGATCGTTTACTATGATGACTTTATCCCACGTGCACAACCGGCACCGGAACCGGTTCCTGAATATTATACAGAAACCCCAGTGGAATACCGGGAGATGCCCATTGATGTGCCGGCACCCGTGTATCGGGAATCACCCGTGTATCGGGAATCGCCCGTGTATCGGAAATCACCCGTGTATCAGGAATCAACAGTATATCGGGAATCACCCGTGTACCAGGAATCACCCGTGTATCGCGCATCACCTGTGCATCGGGAAACACCCGAGCCTCGTAAGAAGTCACCGGATCAACCAATAAGGGAATTACAGCCCGAAGAATTGGCAAATTCGGAAAGGGCTATCAGCCCATCACCGAAACAACACTCGCATGAATTATCTTATGCGGAAATATTAGCACTCGGGCTACGCAAGCAGCCGCGTACTCATAGCGTTACGACCTTACCGAAACCACAAGTGGCACACGTAGAGCTGGTGAAGGAGATCGTAGTAGAATGCGTCGAGAGATCTCCACCGATTCAGCAATATGAATCGAAAGTTGAGAAGATTGAACCACCGAGGTTCAAACCCGATAGACCTGAAAGACCCGAAAAAACGGGTAGACTGGAAAGGACTGAAAGACCCGAGCGACCACCTCCTAGAAGTAGGTCAAGGGAAATGCCAAGACAGAGGCGCGGGCCTGAAAAGCGGCCTACGAAGGCACATGACGTTCAAGCCATGAAAAGAAAAAAGACGATAAAAAAGGTCATCGAAGTCCAAGACTTCGATGAACCTGAACAACCCGTAGAAGTAGAACTTAAACCTATTAGAGATACATTGGTTAAAGCTGCGACCGTGGAGCCAACTGTAGCAGTTAGTTACAAAGAAGTTACTAAAAAGTTACAACACAGTGCTACAGTCGTAGAGACAGTCACAGAACTGGTAGCAAAAGACTCAGAGCCTGAAGTTATCGAGGAAGTTGAACAAAAGAAGCCTAAGAAGAAACAAAAGCCTAAAAAACCCAAATCACCTGAAGACGAAATTCTAAAAGCTCTCAAAGAAATTGAAGAGCTAGAAAGAAAGAAGAAAAAGTCGAAAGAACCTCGCGATAAGAGCAAAGACAGCATCACTGAGGGCATAACAGTAGAAACTCCGAAAGAACCTGAAGGAATTGAATTAAAACAGCATACTAAGGAAACAGATGCACAAATTAAGTCTAAGAAAAAGAAAGGTCTCAAAGAATCACCCGTTAAAACCACCGATGTAAATACTGAGTTCATAACTGTTGAGTCTACTGCTCCAGTTGAAATGGTAACAAAGGAAGCTAAACCCAAGAAAAAAAAGAGTCAAAAGCAAGTTTCTTTAGATAAGTCAGAGAAATCAGAGCGTAGCTCTGTTGGAAGTATAACTGACGTCATCTCTGTTGTCTCTGTCTCTGGTAAGAGTACAGAAACACCCGTTGAAACAAAATCTGTTGAATCAGAAGTTGTTTTACAAGATGTTCAGCACGCTACTCAACCGGAACCAAAAATAACAGCAAAATATCAACAGCCTTTATCAATTAATGATCAGTCTAAAAATAATGTTATTCAAACTCCAGACGAAACACAGAAAGATAGTACCACAAAGGAAGCTAAACCCAAGAAAAAGAAGAGTCACAAGCAAGTTTCTTTAGATAATCCAGTGAAATCAGAGCGTAGCTCTGTTGGTAGTATAACTGACGTCATCTCTGCTGTATCTTTCTCTAGCAAGGGTATAGAAACACCGGTTAAAACAAAATCTGTTGAATCGGAAGTTGTTCCACAAATTGTTGAGCACGTTACTCAACCTGGACCAAAAATATCAGAAGAAAAACAAAAGCGTTTGTCGATTGATGATCATTCTATAGAGAATGTTATTCAAACTTTAGACGAAACAAAGAAAAATAGTGCCACAAAGGAAGCTAAACCTAAGAAAAAGAAGAGTCAAAAGCAAGTTTCTTTAGATAAGTCAGAGAAAGCAGAGCGTAGCTCTGTTGGTAGTATAACTGACGTCATCTCTGTTGTTTCTGTATCTAGCAAGATCACAGAAACACCCGTTGAAACAAAATCTGTGGAATCGGAAGTTGTTTCACAAATGGTTAAGCACGTTACTCAACCTGGACCAAAAGTAACAGAAGAAAAACAACAGCCTTTGTCGATTGACGATCATTCTATAGAGAATGTTATTCAAACTTTAGACGAAACAAAGAAAGATAGTACCACAAAGGAAGCTAAACCTAAGAAAAAGAAGAGTCAAAAGCAAGTTTCTTTAGATAAGTCAGAGAAAGCAGAGCGTAGCTCTGTTGGTAGTATAACTGACGTCAACTCTGTTGTTTCTGTATCTAGCAAGATCAGAGAAACACCCGTTGAAACAAAATCTGTGGAATCAGAAGTTGTTTCGCAAGTTATTGAGCATGTTACTCAACCGGAACCGAAAATAACAGAAGAAAAACAACATCCTTTGTCGACTGATGATCAGACTAAGGACAATGTTATCCAAACTTTAGGCGAAATACAGAAAGATAGTATCACTGAAGTTATTTCTACAATAACTTCTAACGTTACACGCCATGTCGAATACAAAGAAGTATTTGAAACAACAACTGAAACAACATCTGTAAAGTCAACACATGAACAGATTGTTGATTATGAAATCAAACCATCGCTTAATGAGACAGTAAAAGAAATATTTTTACCACAACAAGTCATTGAAGCAAAGCAGGAAAATGAGCAGACTTCAGAAAAAATACAAGAAACAATTGACACACAAGAGAAATTACACATTGAACAGACAACAGAAACTAAAGAGTCGAAATTATTCTCAGTTCAAGAACAAACTCCTAAACAACAAGAACAACTGAACAAGAAATCTTCTAAAAATAAAAAGAAGAAAGGCAAAGTACCATCAGATTCTAGTATTGTTGCAGCATTTATTTCCAAAGAGCCTGATCAGGTGGAACAGGAACAAAAACTAACAGAAAAAAAAATACAATTAGAAGTAGTAGAAGTTCCTGAACGAAGACCAGAATCTGAACAGCTTCCACAAGAACAATCGAAAATACATCATTTGGGACCATCTAAGGTAGAGGAACCTAAGCCAGAAGAAAAAGAATTGTTGCCTGAGCAACCAGAACAAAAACAGCCGGACTCGACGGTCGAAGAAATAAAAACCTTTTTATTGGAAAATATACAAACAAAAGAAGTACAGCAGAAATTACAAGTGCAACCAAAACCAAACGAGCAGAGCACTGTCAAGGGTGAATTACAACAACCAGAGCCAGAGTCTTTGCAATCAGAACTAGTACAAATAGAACAAGAGCTAATACAAGATGAGGTCAAAATAAAAGAATTTTCATCTAAAAATAAGAAGAAAAGGAAACAAAAGAAACACGAGAAGACCCCAGAACCAATAGTCTTTGAAGCTACAGAAACTGTTGAAATTGTTGAAGACGACGCTAAGACAACGCCTATTGAACCCGTTGTAGCAGAAATACCAAACTTAGTAGAACAAGTTGAAGAGCCAAAATCAACAAAGAAAAAGAAACCTAAAAAAGCCAAACATGCTGAAGTTAAGGAGGATAAGTTTGAAAAGACTGTGGTTGAACAAAAAGAAATTGAACAACTTACTGAACTGATTGAGAGTTTTCCTAAGGGAACTAAGGAATCACAACCTCTCGAAGAGACGAAACGATCCAAAAAGAAGTTAAAATCTCAATCTAAACCAGAAAATGTTGTCAAGGAAGTACAAGTAGAGATTGTTCCTGAGCAGGAGTTATCTGCTCCTGAACCTGAACCACCTTTGGAAGACATAAAACCAGAAGAACCTGCCTTCGAAGAAGTCAAATCGCATAAAAAGAGGAAATCTAAGAAACAAAAGATTGACGATGACGATATTGAGAAGGCTCTTAAAGAGATTGAACGCAATGAAGGATTTAAGAGGAAACCCAAGGAAAGGACACAAAAATCAAAAGCCAAACAAGAGCACCCGAAATCTGTAATAACTACGACTAAAGTAGCTGAGCATGAAATTCAGGAGGAAGCCTCCTCAAAGAAGGTTGAATATGATACATCACCTGAGGAAGACATTGAAAATGTTGAACCAATTGAACATATTGACTGGAACGCTATGCTTGAAGAAGAAGAAGGTGTAACAGAAACTACCTATGAACCAATCAGCAAACCCGAATCGAACTTAACTACTACTGAAACTGCATATGTTGCTAACCAAGTAACAATACTGAAGGAGACGACTAATACGTTGCTAGAAACAGAACGTACTGTTAGTAAAGTTGAGTCTTCAATAGAAGGAGCTGTTCTTCCTGAAAAATCTACCAAAAATGTTTCCAAGAATGTCAAAGACATAAAAGTAGCTAACCAAGACGATAAAAAACTGGTGACACCTGTCACAAGTCTTGCTAACGAACAGAATAATAATGATAAGTTCTTCTCTCCTGATGCGTTAAAAGAAGGATCGTACAATATCGTTGAAGAGATAACTCATTATGAACCTATCACGCAAGATGTTGAAACCCGGACTATATACCTAATAACACATGAAGAGAAGAAACTGCCTCCTATCAGGACTGTCAAAGTATTTAGCAGTAAGAGTAATTCGTTAGAAGAACCTCAAGATATTGAAGAAAATATAGTTTTAAGTGAAGAAACGATAAATAACAAAATCACTGATGAAAAGTCTTCCATTAATGATAGTGATAATGTTTTAGACAGTAAGGTTATAACGGACAAGTTTATTGATCAAGAAAAAATATCTGGTTCTGAAAGTCATATTGAAAAAACCGAAGTGGAAATTGAAGGTACTAAACCTGGATCTGTACAAGCGTCTGTTGAAACATCAGGTTTATTAGAGAACAATACTGTTACAACTGTAACATCGACAAATTCTGTACTGATAACGACACAAAACGTAGCGAATGTTGTTACTGAAGTTATGGCTACAGAAACGGTCGAAAAATCTGTTGACCAGGAAGTACAATTTGAAGAAATGGAAATCTCGAAACCGTCCGAACTTGAAGAAGCCGTTACAAATAAACCTGAAAAACCACTAACCGAAGAAGACTTCTCCGATATCCTTGAAGAAGCAATTTTCGGATCAGTACAAGATCGCAACAGGACACCAGCTGAAAAGAGAAACAAGGAGAAATATTCCAATATTCCCTATCAGGAGTTAGTCAACGATGTCAGGACATACTCGGAAAATTTAGACACCTATAAGTTAGATTATGATTATTCTCAATTAATGTTAACACAACGAGACGCCCAGGTTTCACAAGGGAATGACATAATTGTTGGACAAGAGACAATCTTGCCTGCACTAACAATTGAATCTAACGAACCTGTATCTAAAGTAGAACCCGAAAATATTTCTCCAGTGAGAGAAGAACCACCAAAAGTAAGCTACCAAGAACTCAAGGATGCTGAAGTTGTGTTGGCAACACAAGTAAGCAAAACTCCAACAGAAGTTACTGAAGCTATATCAACGACTCAAACATCACAAAAGAAACTTCAAGAAGTGTTGCTTAAAACTTTTACCGAGGAGACAACTACGAAAACGGATACTCAATACGTTGCTAATTTTATCACATCAGAGAGCTACATACTAAAACCTGCTGACGAAGTTGACGCTTCCATTCTAAGCAACGCACCAATCGTTGATGCAAATATTATTTTCGATGCTGATCAACTAAGTTGGGAGCATCAAACAGAAGAGTTAGACAAGCAACCAATTGATGTTAAACCATCAACTATCGAAAAGCCTATTGAAGCAACAGAACCTTCACTTGTACCTTCAGTAAATGAAGAAGAACCAAGAATTAGTTACCATGAAATTAAAGATGCTGAAAAAATATTAGCATCTCAGGTTTCTAATGAAACGACTGAAATAAAAACTTCAAATACAGAAACAGTTTCGTCTTTGCGTGTCTCTGAAACTGTTTCAAAAACTGAAAGTACAAGTGAGGCTCTGGTGGTTTCAGAAGACAAGACTCCGGTTGTCACAGAAGAACCTAAACCACCAACCGAAACCGAAGAAGTGGTTGCTAAGGTGGAACCGACTAATAGAGTGTCTCCTGTAAAAGAAGAAACACCTAGAATAAGCTACCATGAAATCAGAGATGCTGAAATAAACTTTGCGGCTCAAGTTAAACCGAAGAAAGAGTCTAAAATTATAAATGTTGAGCCTGAAATACCTGAACTAACTCCAGCGAGTCAAGTTCAAATTCCAAAACCAGAAGAGGTTAAACAGACTGTAGAAATTGAAGTTGCACAGGTGGTTGAAAAAGACAAACCAGTTTCAGCCCAAGATAGTCTCCTCCAAGCTCTTGATAAAACGTCAACAACAACCATCAAAACCGTCACTGAGCAAACTGTTGATTTGATTACCTCCGAAAATACGGTTTTAAAGCCTGCCAAACCAATGGCACACACAGATTCTGTGAACGAGCCTGTTCCTATCACAGATAGTAAACACTCTGAGATTGAAAAACAACCATTGACACATGAAGAAACGCCACGCCGTAGCTATCACGAGATCGTTGATGCTGAGAAACGTCTTGCTCAATCAAAGCGTGAAAATTCTGTCGTAGTTGAACCTGTCATTGAAAAAATTGCTGAGGATAAACAAATGGCAATTGAGGATACGACTAAAGAAGTTGTAGCTCCTGAAAAAGTTGTAACTATTAAAACGAAGGAAACTGACGTACCAATTTTGGAAAAACCGAAGGACATACTACCTGAACTTGCATGTGAAGTACCAACTGTAAGCTATCAAGAAATATCTGATGCTGAAAAACGCTTAGCTACCAATAGAGAGATAACAGTAATTACAGTAATCGAAGAAGTTACGAAAACCACTGCTAAAGAAACGGTTTCATCTGAAAGTAACGTTCAAAGTGTTGTACCTGATGAAACCGCCAAAGTGCCTGAGCTTAAGATATTTGAAGCACCGCGGGTCAGTTACCATGAGATTTCTGATGCTGAGTATCGGTTAGCTACAATAGTAACAAAGTCTAGAGAAGAAAGCAATGAACCTTCTCCAGTTAAAGAAGTAGAAGAAAAAGCAGAACCAGATAGTCCTAGTATCACTGCTGATCCAATCCCAGAAACAGAGCAAAAGGTCGGCAATCACATTGATCACAATGACGTACCTATTAGTAATGGAATAGAAAGTCCAATAATTGAAAACGTTCCACAAGTGATTCCAGAGCCGGAACCGATAATTCAATCGATTTACGAACTGCCAAGGTTCAGTTATCACGAAATAAATGACGCTGAAAGTTTACTTGCGTCTACACGAGTTTCTGTTGAAGAACTTGAAGTGTGTGCTGAAGTGGTTGATCCCAGTCTACCACCAACAGGACCTGTATCGGCTGGCACCGTCGAGTCTTTTGTAGAAAAAGTAACTGATGTTCCTGATGATAACAAAGAAGAGCAAAAACCACCAGTCGCAGAAACTGTGTTTGAGTCACTAAGACACAGTTATCACGAAATTCAAGATGCTGAACGTGTTCTAGTAACTACGAAATCGACTGAGGGGGCTAATATTCCCAAAAAGGAACCTAAATCACCAGTTGAAGAAATAACTCCCAAACCATTAGAAGCTGATGAAAAACAAAAAACACCGCTTGAAGAAATAACTTCCGCATACGTAGAAGACACATTACTTCAAATTGTTAGTAATCAGCAAACTACAACAACCAAAACCGACACTGAACATTCCATTGCCTTTATTACTAGCGAAAGTATTGTCACGGAGCCTGTACAAACTATACACCAACGTGTAGAGATCCCATCTCCACTTAAAAAGCCATCTTTAGAAAAGATTGAACAGTCTTTTGAAGTAGACGATCTTAGTAATACACCTATATTGGTAGTTTACGGCAGTTCTGATGTGGGGACACCTACGCTAGAACTTAAAGTGCCAGTGTTTGAAAGTAAAGATAAGGTACCGGTCCTGGCAGAGATTTCAGAAAGTTTTGATAAGGTTAACCAAACCCAAGTGGATGAGGTTACTAAACTGCAAGCTTCTCAAGATGATGGTTCAATTGAAGAAGACACATTTGAAATCATAGATCACAGTGAAGTTACAGATATTGTCACTGATGTAAACATTAGTGTAACAAAAGGAATTGAATCGCACACTTCTGAGGCTGAAGTATCCACATGTTTTTCAAAAACTGTTACAGTAATTCCTTCTACTGAAAGTGATATTACTACGGAACATCCGCGGTCTATAACTCCTAAAACTAATGACGATCATGCAGTAGTCCAAGACCTAATTCAAGAAGCACTCCAGGAAACTGAAACACCAGCTGTTACTACTACTAGTAATACCGTTGTTACAAGATCCAAACCAGCTTACGAAACTTTCGTTATTGATGATCTTAATGAAAGTCTTGTGCCTGTGGTATTCGGTGATATTAAGGACATTGAACGTTCTATCAAATACAAGAAGCAAGAACTTTTGTTACAAACTGAACCTCTTCAACCTGCAAGTTTTGAGCATGAAATCGCCGACGAAGCTATCATTACTGGGTCTCCATCTTCTTTAGAAGATATTGAAATCGTTGAAGCAACTGAGGAATTTACTATCCCTCATCCAAGTGAATACGTAGAGTTAGGTCCTGCCACTGATCTAGAGCTCGAAGCTAAACCTGACACTATCTCGGCGGACACACATAGTGAAGTTTTAGAATCGGTTATAAACCAACCTGAACCCGAAATTATTAAACAACCTGATATGGACTTGCATAAAACTGCGGACGTTAAAACGGAAAATATAGTTTCAGCTGATATTAGGGATACACAACTAACCAAAACTGAAACTGTTAGCCGTGTTGAAAAATCTCCTATACATAGCTTGCATGACCTCCTTCCTGAAATTGATTCCATCCCTGAATTCAAACCCTCTTATTCGAACACTGTATTGTATTCAAAATTGTCGGCTGATGCACCTGAGTTTACACCCTCTTACATGTATCAGACTGTTACTACTGTGTCTGAGAGTAGATCTGATATAGTCGAAGATGCACCTGCACCTATTACTATGGATGAAGAAACTATCAAAGTCGTAACAGAAGACACATCAACAGTACCACAAATATCATATTCAACAGTATTACAATCTAAGAAGGAAAAGTCACATTTCGTGCAACAATCTCCAGCACCAGCTGAAAAAGTATTGGGAACTGAAATTCTTACAGAAGAAATGCATGAAGAACATGTAGAAACCAAAACTAAAAAGAGTAAAAAGAAGAAGAAGAAGGAAAAAGATGATAAGAAGGAGGTCCCGGTGGCCAAACCGGCTGAAATTGTACCACTACCGGTTACTGCACCCTCTGTACCCGAAGTAACATCAGTTTTACCAGAACCAGTAAATGTATGGGTCAAAGCCGCTGAGGAAGGCAAGTCATACGCTGATGTTCTGGCCGAAGGTCTAGTTCCAGAACAAAAAGAATTAATACAGCTAGTTACGGAGAAGCCAAAAGAAAGAGAAATACCAGAGCAAAAAAAAACAATGAGAGAAAAAGCACAAGAGATTGAGAAAATAGAAAAAGCACCGGTGGTGCCACCTGTATATGATATTCAAGAAATTGTCGAGACCACACAGACGGTTACAGAAAGTGATCATAACATTGGATCTTGGGCTAAGATTGTAGCCAAACGATCATCACCAGAGAGAATACAGAAAGAAGAAGAAATTCGACACCACTCACCAGCACCAGTGCATGTTTTTACTAAAGCGCCTGTGATATTTGTAGATGAATCGGATAACGACCATCACAAACCTGACGTTGAGGTCGATGCTGAAGGATTCATAACCGTTGACAGAAATAGACGGTCTAGATCCAAATCTAGGGAAACACGCTCACAATCAAGTGTATCGCAAAAACGTGAAGCTCGTGAAAAATCTGAAAATAGGTTCGAACCATTAACTACAACTCTCAAACCAGACGATGCTGAGTCAACTCAGAGCCCTTCAGAAGATGAAAAACCGGCCAAGAAACCAAGCAGAAAGAGCCGCAGCTCTAAATCAAAGGAAAAAGAAATTAAACCTAAAGCTATTGTGATAGCTCCAAGTACATCTGATGAAGATAAACAACCACCTAAAAAAGACAAGAAGAAACGCTCCTCTAAATCAAAGGATAAGGTTATTAAACCTGTGGAAGAAAAGCTAGAAACACGCAAAGAGGTTGAAATCTCAGAACTACCAAAAGTGGACGATAAAATAGAACAAGATATAAGTTCTCTATCTGCTCAATTGGAACCTAAAAAGAAAAGTAAAAAGAAGAAGAAGGATAGGAAACCTGTAGTAGTTACTGAGGCTACTGAGACTTCATCACCTGTAGAAGTTACTTCCTCAGAACAAGAAATCATAACAGCACCCAAAGTGCTTACAAAATCTCAGCAAAAGAAGAAGATTGACACTCCTGTTTCTACTCCCGAGTCTATTCAAACACCAATAAAAGATAGAGTCTTCTCAGAAGCTCAATTCTGGAAAATGGATCCTGATAATTTACCAGAAATAATTTCTGTAGAAATAGAACACACACCTACAGAAACATATAAAATAGAAATTAAAGATGATGTGCCAGCTGAAAAATCACCCATGAAATTTGATGAACTACCTGAAGGTGTTAAGCCAAACCAATCTACAACAAAGTTCATCACAGAAGAAATATCGTCCGTTGAAACCAAAATACAAGAACTCGAGGATACGATTGCTGAAGATCAATCACTTGAGAGCAAAATGGCTGACTTGCAACGAGAAATTGAAGAAATGTTGCTACCAGAAAATGACTCTTCACTTAGCGACGGTTCGCCCAAGGAGCTGACTGACACCCAAACTTCCATCGAATATCAGTATGATGAACTACTAGATAACATGACTCCGGCACTGGCCAGTCCTGAACCCGATGGCTTGGAACCCAAATCAATTGAGGAACCAGTGCCTGAAGTACCGTCAGTAGACAAAATCTCTAAACACGATGAAGAACTTGATGATAAGCATATTAGCCTGAGCATGATTGACTCACTCCTAGACGATACCGAACCTCTGTCTATAACTGAAACTCTTTCCTTGGAGCACTCGGAAAATCTTTTAGTCACTCAAGAAGAAGATATTACTCCCAGAGATTTAAGTATACCTGATGCACAAGTGGGAACTATCGCACCACCAGAAAAACCTAAAGTTGTTTCGAAAGAAGTTCTGGACGAAATAATCAAGCAAACTATGGCTAAACAAGATGTGGTAACAACAGTTACCAAAGTTACAGAAACAACATTAGTCACGAAAACCAATAATTTAACAGATAAACCGACTCCTGAAATCGTGCCAGTAAAACCTTTCATTGAAAAGGAAAACATTTTCCTACCTGTATGGGAAAAACCAGAGTTAAAAGAAAAACTGGATGATAAATTACCAAAACAAGTTACAGCATTTATTGAATCAGAGAAGACAACAGAAAACCTCATTCTCAAATCAGAAGTAACTGAGGAAGTCACTCAGGAAAAAGAAGCACTGAAGGAATCAGTTATCTCTTTTCTTGAAACTGAAAAATCAAAAGATAAGTCGGTCCCATCGAAAGTAACAAAATCGCCATGCGGAGAAGAAAAATTACAGGATGTCTTGAAGTTCACAGAAGAAAGCATCACCAAAAATGATTATGTTAGAGCCGATATTATATCTAATGCCCCACTATCTAACATTGATACCATTACTAACAATCTCACAAACCTTAAAGCGGATAAGTTTTGGACGGACAAACACAATGTTCATGATGCGGAATTACTATTAATAGAACGTAAATCTGTTGAAAAAACAATATCGCCTGTAGACACTGATGAACCTCATATTGATGAAGGCATTAGCGTCGAGGAAAACATTATCAATGACAATTCCTTCTGGCCTGAAAAACACTTATACCACGACGCTGAATGCCAATACTTCCTTTTATTGGCTCGTAAAACTAAAACACCCACTAATGACACCACGGAAATAGAAATTAAAGATCAACACGATAAGGATAGAGACCAGGGCGGCAGCTCTGGTCACTCTTCTGAAGGCGAAGAGCCAAAAGACTCATCTGGTTCACCTTATGACCCCGACTACATATCCATGGATCTACCCGGTGGCATGTGTAGTTGGCAAGACAAATCATCATACTTGAGCGTCGAAACACCTGTTGTTGATGACGTTTTGGACGAGCCTGTGTCTAGGGAGGATATACTAACCACCCTGCCCATAGCACCAGCCCCATCCTTATCCAAACAGGAGCCGGAGGAGACGCCACTGAGGACAGCAAAGGTGACTGACCCACAGTCGTACTGTACGATTTTTAAATATATACTCTATGTTTGGCATGATATAATTACTAAATTCTTAATTTCACATATTATGAAGCTCTGTATTGTGATGTATGTAGCCACGCCGCAGCTCGTCTTGTAGTGCCACATCTTGGCGTGCACTGTACATTATTACAGTAGTATAGTAACGCATTTTATTAGTCCTTAATTTTTGTATTGTGTGAATTATAATACTCTAGTCATCTCTAGTCAGATTTGAACTTTTTCTAGTCTTTGTCAGTCATCTGATATTTTATTGTAATAAACCTTAAAAATAACGTGCATTGTTTTATTTATAAATGATGATAGTTTTATTTTTATTATTTCTGATGACCAGTGTTTACCCCCGTCAAAATTTGGCTACTACGAGACGATAGACTGTTGCCGCTTACATGAGAAAAGTTTTTATAGCGAGTCTGTATTTGGGCATTGAAAAGTCAAAAGTCAAACAAGACTCCAAAGTCTGATATCATAGTAATTTACAAAGAACTTTGACATAGTCAGTAATTTAATTTGAAAATTTTGCTAAGGTCAGTCATATTTTTTAGTACAATTTGAATTTCAGTAGTTTAGTTTGCAAGACCCCTATTTCCAAAATTATGAAGAAACGTAATTTTCGATTTATTTTATCTGTATTGTTTTGAAGCATCCAGTCGTTCTAAAATTAGACCAGAATTGATAGTGTAATATTATCCTTATTTCAAGTGTTCCGTACCGAATCAGCTCCAATTGCTTATCGGTGTGAATGCCACACGCTTCACCACGCTGCTATTGACAATTTAAAACTAACATTAATTGGTAGTTTAGGGGGAATTAATGTGTTAATATTTTCTTATATTGAATACCTACTCAAAAAACAATTCAATCTTCATAAGAATTCGTAGTTCGTACTTATTCGTCAAAATTAAATCCTCCCTATCTACCATATTTTCAAAATTTAACGACACTCTAAATCTATGCCTTGAAGAATGTTTTAGTTTCCAAAACACAATATATTCAGCTATTTGGTATGATCAAATTCTTTAACCTCACGCGTCCACGGTACAGGACACTTGGCTAGACTGACCAGCTTTTGTTATTATCCAGTAATTGTCCCAGTTTGCAGACTTCTAAAGTTCGCATGTCATGCCAACATTGTTATGAACTAAGACGAGTTTTTTGTTGTTGTTTTTGTTGTTGTATTGTGCTCCTAACATATTAGTCCATCGGAATGATCACGTGGACAGTTTGACCCTTCAATTTATGTTTTTAGATGATATGGAATCAAAAGTTTCAAAGTTATGAGTCAATCTTTGCAAATATATTAACAACATTTTAATTAAAAATAGATTTGGATTACCTGGGCCTAAACTTTAAATAGACGGATGTTAATTCATAAAGAAAATTCCGGTTCAAATGAAATTATAACGTTATATTTATGTAATAAGGTTAATTTTGCTTTTGCGCTCATGCCGCATATACCAGCCGTGCATAAATTCCGGCTTTATTTGTAATGAATGCCTACATTCGTTTCCTCGAGTATGCGAACGAATAATTTATGTTTTGGCCGTTATCCAAAACTATTGGTCCAGAGATGTATTTAATCTTGATTTACTTCCTCACGTGACCTGATAGTGCACGTTGTTTTACATTTTGAAATAAGTACTACAGGATGCACGTCGATTAAGAAGTTTTATTTTGCCAACCTCATTTTGGAATGAGCTTAATATGATGACTTTCCTTTGTGTGCCAATTACTTTATTTGCAATAGACAATTTACCGAAATAACAGTAGTTTTGATAAAGGAAATCCAAACCTTGTTAAACTGAAACTTTTGATTCAATATTTCTATTTTACAAGAGTGATTTGCTAATAAAAGCGTGTGTTCTCAGGATGAATTATCTAACGATATAGAAACTCTGCTAGAAGAAATAAGAGATGTACAAACGCGGTTATCGGACCTGCCTGATGAGAGTCTTGAAGCCATGGAAGAAGGTCTCAGGGTAAGTCTCACTGTATATACGCCATTGATCAAAAATAACAGACCCATATTCCCACTGACGTAGATGATGCTAAACATAGATTCGCTATATCGTAATACAAATTGGTTTAGAGCAGATTTCAAATGAATCTTCATTCAAAATTGCCCGATAGCTGCCTTATAAACAAAACTAGAATTCGGTTACATAACTTTGGGAGTTGGGAGCATTAAAATTGCAGCATCAGCTGATCACTTGGCGCGAGACGCAGGTGATGACTTGATAAGTGAAAAAAGTAGGTTACAGTGAATTCTGTTACAGGTTCACTGTAACTGTAATTTGTCACTAATTTCTTCTTAGACATGACGTAACAACATTAACTACATAATTTATTATACATTATTTTTGATCTCCAAACTTAACTAGCTCTAAACCTTACATAATATAATTAATATATCGTGAACATATATGAGTAGCGAATAACTTTGCTATTGTTTATCGTGTAATGATTGTTGACAAAGCTTCAGTTAAACGCAGCGTAGTTTCTTTTATCACCATTTAAAACGTGAGTGATAGCTGCATACATTTTGACGTTCATCAACAAATGCTTGAGTTCTGTCATCTCCTAACAATGCTGTGACCTTGACAATGAGTTAGTCCATATATTGTGATGTTTCACCAAATGATGTCACCTGCGTTACGACACGGAGTTAATAATAATGTTAGTGTTTGGCTTCTCGCGGGGCACTAGTAAGTGAACGATCGCAGTGCAGTCACTACGAATACGAAATATACGAATGAAAATTATTTTACGATGAAATCGAATTAATCGATTCTATTTTCGTGAAGTGTTTATACAGTGCTGTTGTATTTTTATTTTTGACAGGTATTTTCTTTTGTTTATTTTGATTATGTGCTTTATTACGAGTATTTAACGTATTAGTTAGAAGTGTTGTAACTTCCAAGTGATACACTAAAAATAACTTGAGGATATTTAATTGGTGGCTTCATGTCCGGTCAAATAAACTCAATTTAAATTACTTAGTAGTTACTACTTTTTGATTGATGGTGTTTCAAATCAAACCACTTTTTTTAGGGTTCCTTACCCAAAGGGTAAAAACGGGACCCTATTACTAAGACTCCACGATCCAACTGTGTCTGTATGTCCGTCTGTCACCAGGCTGTATCTCATGAACCATGATAGCTAGACAGTTAAAATTTTCACAGATGATGTATTTCTGTTGCCGCTATAACATTAAATAATAAAAACTGAATAAAAAATATATTTAAATGCGGCTCCCGTACAACAAACGTGATTTTTTTGCGATAATGGTACGGAACCCTTCGTGCGCGAGTCCGACTCGCATTTGGCCGGTTTTTTCACGCTTGACTAGAAAAAACCGATTCACTCTTGACTTAAAGACCCCTAGATTGTAGCTATCGGGAAACAAAGACTCCGGCAGGGAATTCCACTCCTTAGCTGTACGCATAATAAAAGTGTTCCCAAAATGTTTTGTGCGTATGGGTGGGATGTCCTCCATGTACCGAAGGTGCATCGCCGTACTTCTGGTAGTCCGATGATGAAACGGACTAGGCGGAATTAGAGCATGCAATTCCATCGCACACTCCCCGGAATGTAACCGATAAAAAACCGATAAGCTAGCAACTCTAGAGCTCTGACCTAACCAGTGCCTCATTGCCGATGAGCCTCTTGATCCGCTTTTCGTTCGACTCTAGTGCATCAAGTTGGTATTTGGCAAATCCGTCCCAGAGATGAGAACAGTACTCCATGCATGATCTAACTTGCACTTGATACAAGTTGAGCTGCTGTTCCGGCGTGAAGTACCTAGTCTAGTCTCACCTTTGTAAGGATCCCCAACTTTTTGGCAGCCAGCTAAGCTTTTGCCTCAATGTATGGACCAAAATTGAGAGTCCATTTGCGGCGTTACGTTGAACGCTAAGAAGCTTAAAATGGTCCGTTATTGGCACGGTCACATCTCGGATTGATAATTGAAGGCATTAAGGTCCCCAAAATTTATATCTTCTTTTTCAAGTCGTATCCATCCAATGCTGTGTTTAGGTCCTGGATTAAAGCCAAATTTATCTGGCTCCCCGAATCCAACTCTTGTCATCTACTTTGACCAAGTCGTCCCATATTCTATAACATAGTTATTTAACTCTTTACATCAGACATTCAAAATGCAATATCTCCAACCTTTTCAAAACCCATTGAATCATTATATATTTCACATTTTATGTATTTCAATAGTCCTCTTTGGTTTGGTAATTGTCAATCATGGAGAACGATCTCGTTGCATACAATTTATTGTAAAGCCCGGAATCACTGTTCATTGCGGTCAACAAGGCCTGAATTAAATAACCTATTTATTGTGGTCTAAAAAGTCAAATGATATGATCAGGATCTGGCTTTTGCCCTGAATCAATATGTCGGTATGGTCAAAGGTCTGAAATGTTAAATTACATGACCAGGATTTAACTTTTGACTCGAATCAATTATTTGCACAAAGCTAATTTTAGAACTGCAAGCAATTGACAAATGTTGTGGACATTACTACCTAATGTATGTTTGAGTAGGTGCTTTGTTTACCATCCCACGCATGTACATTTTTAAGAATATAGTAAACAAGAATTATCGCATACTATTTTATTGCACTTGTCTAAAACAAAAGTTTACATTGAGCGTTATTTCTTACATTACTCCTAGACCTTGTTTAAAGTGACATTGGCATTTGAGCATTGTAATTACAAACTGGACAACGTTTGCTAAAACCAATATATTTGTTCAAGAAACAGTGAATATGGTATTTTCGTAGCTGATAGTAAATGTTTACTTCATAAATTCTGCAAGCAATGTCCAAGTTTCAACAAATTAACGTAAATTCTTGTTATTTATACCCAATATATTGAATACAATGCTTAGAGATACATTAATGGCTATTGAAGCGATTCCAAGACTGGCTATATCATCAGTTGTTGATAATAAACATGACGGCATAGCTGCGATCATTTCCAAAAACACTGTTACGAATTTGATTTGAGTTTGCCACGGTCTATTTAATGACATCATATCCTAATCTATTGTTACTCATTTGTATTTTAGGAGGCATATGGCATTTGATCATATCACCAATATGGACCTACACCGTATAATATATTCTCATTGCTAGATTTTAAGCCTCCTTTATATTTGAGGAAACGGACTGTAATACACTACGCGGGCCCAGTGCGGATTAGTGACTGTCACAGTGTCACATGATGTTTTCAATTTGCTTTTTGACATTCCGATTTCTACTCGATGTGTTTTGTCATCGTTTCTATTATTTTTAGGGTTCCGTACCCAAAGGGTAAAAACGGGACCCTATTACTGAGACTTCGCTGTCCGTCTGTCTGTCTGTCTGTCTGTCACCAGGCTGTATCTCATGAACCGTGATAGTTAGACAGTTGAAATTTTAACAGATGATGTATTCCTGTTGCCGCTATAACAACAAATACTAAAAATAGTATAAAATTTATATTTAAGGGGGGCTCCTATACAACAAACGTGATATTTATGCCGTTTTTTGCTCGATATTAATAACGGCAACAGGTAGACGCTTGAAATATTCACAGAATATTTAGTTGTATATTCTCTTCAAAAAATAATAATTATTAAATTAAAATAAAATATATTAAGGGGGGCTGCCATACAACAAACGTGATTTTTTTGCAGTGTTTTGCGATAATGGTACCCTTCGTGTGCGAGTCCGACTCGCACTTGGCCGGTTTTTTTAAGTCTTTGCATATGCTGTAGGTTTATCTACTGTACTGTCACACTTTTTGTTTATAAGCATCTTGCTTTAGCCAACAAAGTATAGATGTAAGACAGTCATTAAAAAATAATTTTAACTGCATCGTTAAAAGTAATACGCTCTATAAACTTCTTCTCATAAAATTTACGAGTTACTTTACCTACAAATAGAAAATAGTTCGGTAGGCACATAGAACTTCGATGATTCATCTCCATATGTAATTCTTGCTAGTTGCATTTCTAGTTAGGTGATGACTGCTTCATTATGATGACCTGCATTCGCCCTGACGAACTCATCGAATTTATCAGAATTATGTGACTTGTTTGTAATTTTGTACCTGTGCGAGTTATATATAGGCAAATATATAGTAACATTTTTCCTCGTAAATGAGGTGATGGCCGGCCATATATAAATTATATATCTATCCATGTATTTGCGCCTGGCATGTTTTGTCTGTATTTCTCCCAAAGGTGGGCAGTTTATTTTTTCCTTTATTTCCGACTCTGTACAGTATTTTATTGTGAACTAGCTGACCCGGCAAACTTTGTTTTGCCATAAAGACACCAAACATTCATCTTCCCTACTTACCCTACTCTACCTACCCTACCTACCCTACACTATCCTACCCTACACTACCCTACCCTACACTACCCTACACTACCCTACACTACCCTACCTACCCTACCTTACCTACCCTACCCTACCCTACCCTACCTACCCTACATACCCTACCCTAACCTACCTACCTTACCCTACCTACATACCTACCCTACCTATGTAGGTAAGGTACCAATTTTTTTTTTCCTTTTTTTTTCATAAGAACCTTCTCCTGACAATAACCAACACAACAAAAAAAGAATAAACGAAATCGGTCCAGCCGTTCACGCATGATGCCGTGACCAAGGAAATAGGGATAAATTTTTATATATATAGATGTAGCATTAAATAAATCAATAAATTCGTCTATAAATAGTATGTACTCGCTTTGCAATAAATCGGACTAATATAGTGTTGCTATGGTCATCATTAAGGTTTCTTGTAAAATACATTGTCTCATTGATGATTCTACCGACCCCACAGGGATAGTCAGTATATGAATTATACATACAATGTGTGTTTAATTTTTATTAGCCTATGACATAACTCATATGAGCAATAACATGTTTTCCAGCTCACATCACACCTATATATAGAATTTTTTCTTAGAAATTCTGACGCCATGCGTATTTTCGGTTTATCTCTGTCAATTAGTGTTGCATTTTAAGTCAGATAAATAGTGCGACAATGTTTGTGTGAGAGTCAGTATCACACCTTCGTCGTCTGCAAATATAATACTCCAACAACAGGTTTCTGTTTATCGTTCTTAAATTTTCTCTTTTGCGAGTTTGTAGTACCCATTCTTGCCCTTCGAACTACGAATCAACTTCTTTAGTGCCAGTTGGTCCCATCTGCCGTCACTTTTAAGCCACTAAACACATTAAGATTTTAACTGCCCATGTGATTTGTTCACTGTTTATCTTCAGTTAAACCCTGCTATAAATTGTGTAAAACGTTAATATTTCAAAAACAACGTTGGTATTTGTTGTTCTGTAAGTCACGTTACTGCTCCAAATCTGTAAACTATTTACTATTATGACGTTACGGATTAGTGACAAAAATAAATGTGAAATGTTGTAATGTCTTAGCTGAACTGTGACTTTCTTCCTGCTTTACTTCTCTTACGTTTCTGCACTGTCGCCTAGATACTACGCAGCTGAAGATAATCTACTCTACAAAATTTTGCCCTGAAATACTGTAACAGAGTCTATGTTAGTTTTATTCTGCATTATCAAACAACCTCATACTTATCAGTTTTGTCCATGTGTTTCAGGAGGGCATCACAATTCTAGTCAAGTGTGAGGAAGCAGCCGAGATTCTGGAGACGAAGATGATGGAGTACCGACAGGAGTCGGAGGTGCAGGTCCTCATGAAGGAGCTGGTGGTGATGAAGGCCAGGATACAGAAGCTGCTGACCCAGGCAAGGGACGGCATTAACATCATCCAGGTAAGAAAGGTAAAACTTTCAACTTTACTTTCTGTTGGTGGGACTAACTGGTTTGTTGCATTTTTATTATTAACATTTATAATGTATGTATTTATTTGACTAATTTATGGTTATATCTAATAAAAGGACAGAATAACAATAGAGAAATTAGTTTATTAATTAAACCTCTTAGCATGCTAATACGCCAATATCAGGATAATGCATTAATTAATAAAAATAAGTTATGTAGTTATTAATCATATTGAATTAAATACTACGTCCTAAGTAATTTTGCAATTGTGTGACGTGTGAGTCTCAATTATATCTGTATAGTTGTGCCACCTCAAGAGACAATTTTATCTAGTGTTAGCAAAAGTTATCATATGTAATTGCTATGATCATACAAGTAGGATCTTGAAAGTACATTTAATTCAACATTCAAATTAAACATTTCAGGACGCCAAAGTGGAGGTGGCTCGTCAAGCGAAGGAAATCGAAGAGCACAAGGAGAAGATCGCCAAACTGGACAAGTGGCTAGAGACCATCAACAGCGGCCTCAAGGAGACCACTGTACAGACGGAAGTTCTCACTGAAGAGGATATTATTAGGTACATTGAGGTGTACGAGCGCTACATCAGGGAGTACGAAGAGTATGAGATTTTACTGAAATCAATAGCTGTGATAAGTCAAGATGAATCTAGTCAGTCTTTGAGGGTAAGGTTGAGTGCGACGCAGAAAGCGTTAGAGGAAACGAAGCATCTAGTCATTATAGAAATAGAGAGGTTAAGGCAAGTGCTACTGCACATGAGAACGGTACCAGAAGTGGTCGAAGACGATATCTCGCAGACTGATAGGACGATCGACTCGACGTCTATGCCCGAAGAAGTCGTCTCACCAAGAGAAAGTGAAATCATCAAGGAAAAGGAACCTTCAGATAAACCGCCATCAAAACAACCCTCTGGTGAAGAAAGTGTAAAAGTTACAGTACATGAAAGTAAACCTAGTCAGCCCGAACCAGTTGTGAAAGAAACTGTGGCAATGGAAACTCAGACCGGTAAGAGTCTCATGTCAGAACCTCCATCAGTGTCTGACAAATCTGTGATATGCCAACCTGATGCCATCATCACCCACGATGTGGCCATCACATGCGCTCCGCCCATGGAAATGGCAGTACAAACAAGTGAGCCGCACTCTGAAGAAAGAGAAATACTTGAAAACATCCAAGTCAGACAGACAATTTCTGACGGCCATGAGACCATTGAGATTGCCAGCCGACCAGTGACCAGGGAGATAAGACTTGACGAGAAATCGCTTCTCGTTGATGCTAATTACAGAGATGACAACTTCAGGAAAGATTCGCAACTGAACATTACACATAGCTTGCCTCAGTCTTTTGAGACGGTTATGGTAGAACCTGATGAGACAACCACTGAAGTCGTAGTAGATGCCGACGGTACTAGAAGGATTATCGTGAAGAAGGTCCGAAAGACGCTGGTCACCAGGCAGCAGATAATGCAAAGCCAGCAACATGAATCTCATATTTTATCAAGTGATCTCCCACTTGACCAGGCATACTCTCAGATTGTGATAAAAGATGAGAAAGCAGGTACATCTACTACAATGGAAGATGGTGGAGTACAACACATGGAATACCAGTCCTACGGAGGCCAAGTTATAACTCGGTTACCTGGTGGTGAAGTTACTATACAGGAGTTCACATCTAAGCCTGATATGACTATTACTATGGAGAAAGATATGGATCCCGAGCAGATTCTCTTACTTGCCGAGGGTCAAGAACTACCACAGGTACAGACATCTACGTCTAGCGTGACGGCTGTCGTACAACAAGTCACTAAGAGGATCGTAAAGACTCGAAGGCGTATTATCCGCCGAGTCGTTATTATTGACGGTAAAGAACACGTAACCGAAGAAATAGTTGAAGAACCTGACAATGTTGAAGAAGTTGTTGAACAGATCCCGAGGGTCTCCATCAATGTGCGGGACAGAGGCGACGTCCCACCTACAATAGATGAAGGTGATGACGACGGTAAAGGCGATCACCCCGCGCTTCCACCTCGCAAAGATGATGATTCTTCACGGGTTGATAAACCAAGGGAAGACAAGCCAGGAGGACACAAACCTGATGATGACAAACCTAAAGAAGACCAGCTTGATGATAAATCGGAAGAAAACAAAGATCAAGGCCAGCGAGTAGATGCACCAGGTGACCTTACCCAAGCACAACAACTTGAGAAAATGATGCAAGACTTTATCGCTAAGGAAAGTAGTAGCCATCGTACGCACGTCACAAAATCTACCACCATGCGATCCTCACAATCACGTGAGAGCACTCCTGTTAAGACTGTAACAGTTTCTGAATCCTTTGAAATTCTACCTGACGATGATGTCCATATCCAAGAACCCGATGAAACTACCTACATCGTCCAAGAACCACATGAAGGTCAAACTACGATCATTACTGGAGGTATGCATCATTCTACCTTTGAATCTTCTTCCACAAACGTGGCTACTGTCGTGCAGAAGGTCACTAGAAAGATCACAAGGACAAGAAGACGCATAATCAAACACATAACTATCATTGATGGTAAAGAACATGTGACTGAAGAAGTGATTGAGGAACCTGATGATGTTGAAGTCATTGAAGAGGAACCTAGAGTATCACATAGCATCCAAACTGAAGGCGTTAAGACAAAACGTATCAGAGTCATCAAACAAGTTCAAATAATTGACGGTAAAGAACATGTCACAGAACAAATCGTTGAAGAACCGGATGATGAGTACATTCCAGATTCGACTATAACTACAGAAATCGATGTCAAACTAGGCAAACCTGATGTACTAGAAGTTATTCAAGAGGATGTTTCAGCTGAACAACCAAAGGTCAAGAAAACGACGACAGTCACAGTATTGCCAACACAGAAAGGTACTACGATTGTTGATGTAACAAAGAGCTTGATTGGCAGTGAAAGCGAACATTTCACTGACTCAAGGCCTGAAGCAAAACAGATTATTAAGACAGTAACTGAAGAGACAATCCCTCAATCCCAAGAAAAGACAGGTGATCAAACTAATGCATCCGTTAAAATTGTCAAAGAAACGGTCCAGTTTACTGAACCTAAAGTAACAACCATTACAACAACTGAACAACCAGATATGTTCTCAACAACTACAACAACAAAACATTTTACATCTCAGTTTACTACTGTGACGTCATCGGAATCACAGAACGACACAAGTCTGATTGATGTCACTAAGAGTTTGATTGACAGTGAAATGGAGCATTCATTTGTTCCTAAAAACACTTTAACGAAACCTGGAGCTGAAAAACCTGACCTTAGAACTAGTTCTGACGCAACAGTGACCACTAAAACATTGACTGTAACAGGACCAACTGAACAATCAAAGATGATCACAACGATTACTACTTCAGAAACCTCACTTCCTGAATACACTCAAAAGGAAACTGTGACAGTAGTCAGTTCTTCTAAACCTTCTGTCAAACCGGATGAGGTAGACAAACCACAAATTGTAGCTAATGTGCCAAAAGATAAGGTTTCTGAATCTGATACAGTGATGCAGATGATTCAGGAAACTGTAGAATCTTCTGAACCACAAATTACTGTTACAAAGAAAACAACTAAAACAAGCACAGTTACGGAAACCGACAGTAGTAAGCCAGTTATCGCTGACACATTAACGAAGACTGTTGTAACCAAAACTCCTGAAACAAATGGATTCAAGGATACAAGTCTAATTGATATAACTAAGAGTATGATTGGAAGTGAAATGGATCATTCTGCAATATCTAAAATACCAGCATCACCTGTCAAAGTGCAAAAGAAACCAGAAGAGATTAAAGAGGTACCAGAGAAGCCAGAAGAGATGAAAGTGCCACAGAAACCTGAAGACAAGAAAGAGGTCCCACTAAAACCAGAAGCGTCTAAACAGGTGCCACAGAAACCTAATGACAAGAAAGAGGTCCCACTAAAACCAGAGGAGTCTAAACAGGTTCCATTAAAATCTGAATACAAGAAAGAACTCCCACTGAAACCAGAAGAGTCTAAAGAGTTACCACAGAAACCAGAAGAGTCTAAACAGGAGCCACATAAACCAGAAGAAGTTAAAGAGGTACCACAAAAGCCAGAAGAGGTTAAAGAAGTACATCAGACACTAGAAGAAATTAAGAAAGTTACAGACAAAGACTCTAAAGCTCCTAAAGAACCTAAACCAGTAAAACCAGTTGATGAAAGACCATCAAAGTCAGAAGAATTAAAACCAAAAGTAACAGTCGAAGTGAAATTGACTGAACAACGTTTACCTGCCAAGGATAATCTTTCAGAGCCTAAAGTAGTTGATATTGAACCTAAACAACCAAAAACAATCATTGAAACAATTCAAACTCAGAAAGATACATCCTTGTTTGATATAACAAAGAGTTTCCTTGGAACTGAAATCGACCATTCTGCTATCCATAGAATTCCTGAAAAGCCTCAAAAGGAAGAGGTCAAACCTGATACCCCGAAAAAAGATCGCAAAAAATCCAAAAAGGATAAGAAAGTTCCTAAAAAACCGAAAGAAGAAGAGGTACTAAAACCACAAGAGACAGTCAAGGTTGAAACTGCTAAAACAGTCACTACTGCTACAACTCAAGAAGAAACAACCACAACTAAGAGTATTGAAGAGAGTAAACCAACAGTTGTAGGAGTAATTCCTAAAGTACCTGAAACAGTAACAATAGTCAAGGAAACTATTCAAACTGAACCTCTAACTACCATAACAACTGAGGAAATTGTTGTACCTGAACCTGAACTGGCTCAAGCTGTTGAAGTAACAGATGTTACTCCTAAAGAGCCCAAAGATACACGTCTTGTTGATCTGAATAACAGCTTCATCGGTAGTGAGATGGACCATACTGTGGTGTCGAAGATACCTGCTGTACCTGTAACGAGGGAAGAACTACTTGAGATGGCTGAGGAAGCCATAGAGGAACCTGAATTACCTGAATCATTGTCACAAGTTAAGGAAACTGTAGTTCCTGAAGTTGTAACCACTACTAATGTCACTGAACAAGTTGAAGTTACTAAAACAGTGGAAAAGGAATTAGTTCCCGAACCTGAAACTAAAAAACCAGAAACACCTGTAGAAGATAAGAAGCCCAAAGATAAGCCTCTATCTGTTGAAGATCAGAAACTAACAGAAAAGGCTAAGTATCCTGAAAAACAAATCATGCCGGAGCAGAAACCTAAAGATGCTAGTGTACAATTTATCACACAAGAAATTACAGAACATACGGGCGTAACACAGTTCAACATTTCACAACTAACTAAAGAAATGTTAGAAAAAGAGAGCTTTAATGCTGGAACTATTTATTCTCCTGTAAAAACTGAAGAAAACCCCTCAGAAGATTTACCATCTGATATTCCTAAAGATATTTCTTATACTAACATCAAAGAAGTGTCTCAGGTATCTACAGGTACTGCCACAGAACCTAAGGATCCTGTACATCCAGAAGAAAAGTCTTCATCGGTTTACATATCTATCAAAGAACAGCCAATACCAGAAAAGAAAGAAGCTGTGCCTTCAGTACCAAAGGAAGTAAAGCCTGAAGACCCAATTGTTAAGGCAATCGAAAGGGTAGTCAAAACTCAGGAACCAATCGCTAAGGAGCCTGAAAAGGATGTTGTCAAACCTCAAGAACCAGTCGTACTGGAACCAGAAGTAATTGAACGACAACCTATCGCAGTTCCTGTGGCACAAAAACCAAAATCCATTGAAGATGGTTTCTTACAAACAACTGTCAAGCAACCACAGATTAGTATTGTAGAACTGACTAAACAACTTATCATACAAGAAGGCTCGGATAAGTATGAAAAAGGTCCTGATATTCCTGAAACTATTAAGACTGAAGTAGAAAAGATCGTCAGTCATAAAACTACTGAAAAGGCACCAACACAGTCTACAGTCGAAGTGGAAACATTAAGAGTAGGAACAACTATCTCTGAATCTGACGTCACCGAAGTACCGGTGGCACCAGAAATGTCCTACATAAGACAGTATGAGCCCCAAGTTCAAGGTTCTTCTGACAGTGTCAACAAACTCTTAATGACCTTCGGCCAGCCTGAGAAACAAGATGTTCCATCACAAACAACAGAATTCGTTGGTCCTGCGCAATCAATCGCAGACAGACCCGGTACTAAATACGACGTTTCCATGTTGCTACAATCAGAACGCCTAGATACGGATCTGAGAGGATTCAAACCTGAAACACAAGTAACACAAACCGACAAACCTGAACAAACAGTCGATATTGCATTGTCTTTGACTAAGTATCGTGAAGCTAAGAAGGTCGAACCTAAAGTGCAATATGATCTTAAGGTTGAAACTTTTGAAACTGAACCAATTGTGGTCAAGAAAGATATTGAAGTGATTCTGCCAAGTGAAGTAAAAATCACTAAAGAAAAGGTCAAAGTTCCTGTGGCTGACGTAGTTGCTGAACAACCTAAAGCAGAGGTCACACCACCGGAATCAGTGAAAGAAACCAAGAAGAGTAAAAGAAAGAAGAAGCATAAGGCTGGTTCAACGACCAGTGAGTCGACTGAAGTTGAAACTGACAAGAGCATAGCTGCTTCTGACAGTTCATCTCTCAGTCACTATGTAGAACTGCCAAAATCACCTGCTCGCGAATCTCCTACACCAACAGAAGACGTATTAGAACCAATTGTAGTACAAGAAGTTATTCCTGAACCGATCAAAGTACCTACACCAGTCGTTGAACCCACGCCTGAACCTGTTGTAGAATTGCCTGAGGAATCTCAAGTACTCGAAAAGGTAGAAACACCTGAAGAACCTGCAATTGAAGAACCAGAACATGTTATTGAAGACTCTTATATTGAATCTGAATCTCTAACTATCTCTGAAGAACGAGGGTACGAGGCTGAAGACATTTCTTTGGGACCAGTTGCAACTCCTGATAAGAAGAAGAAACATAAGAAACGAAAGCCTCAAGGAGTTAGCGAAGAAACTGCCTACCCAGTTATCACTACCACTGAAACCGATGACACAACAGTGACAACACCAGTAGAAATGCTGGAACCTGCAAAGAAAAGCAGAGATAAGAAGCGAAAGAAGAAGACACCTGTAGAGCCAATAAAGCCGCCTTCAGAACCTGACGGTCAGATTCTACCTGAACCAGTTGTGGAACTGGAGCCAGAACCTGCAGTTAAAGCAGAAAGTCCCAAACAAGGAACAGAAGTCGAAGCTTTGTCACCTAAAGAGGAATCATACCACACTATTTGTGAGACTTCTGATATCACTACAGTCAAAATCGTAGAAGAATGTGTTCATAGCAGTCCGGAAACTGCTGAAAGGGAAGTAGGAACAATTCTAAAATTCCCTGTTCCGGTAGTTGAAGAGATAGCTACCCAAGACTACTCTATTCAAACATCTCCTGAGGAGACTGAGCCTATTGAGGAAGTACCAAGACCTGAAACTTCTGACATTGAACTACAGACAACACCTACTTCAATGAGCGAAGTTATTACACAAACAACGCCAGTAGAAGATAAAGAAGCTCACACACAAACGATTGAGGAAGTCACTACAGTAGTAGAAAAACTTATGTCAGATACAGAAATACAGACAAGTCGCTCAGAAACTCCGGAAAAAATCGTACAACTTGAAGCAACAACTCAAGTAATTCCTCAGGATATCATTACTCCTGAAGCAAAGTTCTCACAGACTTCACCAGTAGTAGAAGAACCTGTCGTTATAGAAAAGTCAATAACACCTGAGATTATTACTGAATCACGAGAAATTCAAACATCTCCACTACCTGTAGTACAGAAATATGAAAAGAGTACTGAAGTCGTTGTTGAGACTACTGAGACAGACATTCAAACTGTTCAACAAGAGATTACTGAACAAGGAACATCTACTACTCCCATCAAAGAAAAGGAACTGACGGAAATAGGAATGCAAACACCCGAGGTTCCACTTATCAGTACTTTCACACAATCTGATACACCTGAGCCAGAGCCTATTAAGGAACTAGTGCCCGTAGAAGAACCTTCTCTGCCTTCTCTAGAAATCAAAAAGGAAATCATGACGGTTGACAGCACACAGCAAACAACACCAAGAGAAGAAATCGAAGCTAAACTGGAAATTAAGGAGGTTGAAACTGTTGAAACTTCTCAGCAGACTACTCCTAGGGAAGAACCAGTCGTGCAGGTGCCACAAGTGGTGGAAGAACCTAAAGCACATGCAGAACCTGAACCAACACCTGTCGTAGAACCTGTGATTGTTCCTGTGGTTGCACCCGTGGTTGAACCTGTAGTAGAACCACCAAAGAAAGAGGTCATAACAGTTGATAGCACACAACAGACTTCACCAAGATCACCACCACCTGTAGAAGTGGCTCCAGTACAAATCCCGATACTAGACCTGGAGAGGAGAGAAGTTATCACAATTGACAGCACACAACAAACATCACCTAGAGTTTATTCTGAAGATTCCATCTCCACATCTACCGATGAACCTTATGAGGTACACTTGAGGGCTCAGATCTCCATTCCACAAGCAACTACCGAGTTTATCGAAAGTGAACGCTCGTTTGAAGAACCTCCTCAGTCCATTCTGGGAGATAAATACAAACAAAGGAAACGGAAATCCAAAAAGAAGACAGAATCACCTTTATTGCAATCACCTGAGAGTCTATCAGATCCGATCAATACCGAGCTTTCTCTGTCTATAACGCCAACTAGCGAAGATATGTCACTAAGAGACACCTCTTCAATAGATGAGGGTATCTCTCAACTAGCCAGTCCTATGATGTCTAAGCAAACTCAGCACAAATTGACATACTCTGACGTTGTTCAAAGATCAAAATCCAAATCACCTTCTCCAAGCAAGACAATCATCCCTCAAAAATCAGAAAAGGCAAGATTACTGGATGCACTAGAAAAGCGAACACAATCCGTAACGGAACCACAGAAGACCATACCTGATGAATCCATGACTGTTGCGTTATTAGAGCCGTCCGTAGAACAATCTTACAACCTGGTCGTTAACAAAGAATTAGATGAAGTCAAGAATTCCATTGAAAGCAATGATCCTACTAGAACAGAACGAAGTGTTATCATAGTCATTGAAACCATTTCAATATGGTTAGAAGAAATTCAATACAAGATCCAGAGACAGACTGTGAGTGGCGTGAAGTCAATAGAAGAAACCGAACGCCTTAAGTCATTGAAAAAGCATGTTCAAAATCTTAAACACATCATTGAAGTGACAGAAGTCAATGAGGAAATCATTACTTTGATCGAAACGTTAACGCGCCAAGTCGACGCGGTTAATACTTTGAACAGTCAAAGCTCGGTCAAAGTGAAAGAAGTGGAAAGAGAATGGATCAAATTCTTAGATGACACGGACAAACTTAGCGACGATGTAGAAGCAGTTAAAAATGCAGTAGATGATATCATTCTATCGGAAATACCAACGCAACAGAAGCTTGAGAAGTTAGACGCCATCGAAACAAACAACTTGGACAATTTTGTAACTATCAGGAAAATGTTCAAGAGATGTCGCAGTCTTGTTGAAGCGAATCCTAAGAGGGAGTGTCCTACTAAACTGTACAATGCTGATGATGACACCAAACAAGTTGAGAACACCATCAACACTGAAAGAGACAGACTACTACAACTGGCGTCTTTGGCAGAAGAATATGAACAGACTCTGCAAGACTTTGGACAGATAACTGATGTTGCTGAAGCTTTGCTAGACGGAAAGATCATTGTCTCAGACTTAGACCATCTTCACGAGGAAATTCAAAAGCACAGAAAATTCTTCGTCAACCTGAGCCATTGCAGAGCCATTCTTGAATCACTAGAAGACAACCTAGATAGTGAAACAAGAGCTAAATATTCGGCACTACACAATTCTCTGCACGATAGGGCGACAGTTATCATCGATAGGGCTGCGAGTCGAGCTCAACAAATGACGTTAGCAGCCTCAAGATGGTCGTTACTCCAACACGGTATGAAGGCAGAAAGACAATGGCTGGTTGTAGCGCAACAGAGAGTACCAGACTTGAGCAATGTCACTTCAAGGGACCATGAACAGTACATCAACCTGTACCAGTCTATTAGCCTGGATGTGTCCCATCATTACGCAAAGATGCTGCGTCTTCTATCAATAACCGAAAGCCTACAGAACTTGATTGTATGTTCTGGTTTAGAAACTGAATGTTCTGTAGCATTAGACACCTTGTTGAAGCTACAAGAAGACGTAGATTCTAGGTTGACAAGACTGACAGCTTTTAAAGAGAACTGGGTGACGTATGATCTTTTAATAGACAGAATCGAAGGATGGATGACGATTGCCAACAGAGAACTGGAATTCATTACCCCAGAAAACATAACAACAACTGGAAACCTAAGAAGATTCTGGGAGTTGAAGGCACAGCATGAAGTCCACAACAACTTAAAGAATGAATCAGGAGTACAATTCGAAAAAGCTTTAGAAATCCTTCCAGTCTCCGACGAAATGGTACAGAGACAATTCTTCTCAAAGATCGAAGACAAATGGAGTGATTTAGCATCCAAGATTGACAATATCCACTCAACAGCGATACAAAACATATCAGACCGCGATGTATCCTCTGGCGAAAAGCTCAACATTCTAGAAGAAGAACTCAGAGAACTCCGAGCGTCTCTAGACAGCCTTAAAGGCGTGATTAAGAGCGAAGATGAACTGAACCTGTATATCGAAAGACTACAAGTCATGACTGGCCGTATTGACAGGATACAAAACGAATTAGGAAGACTAAGCTTACTACCAACAGCTGAATCAGAACGCCTTGGTGCTTTGTTGACCCAGTCTGGCATTCTCGATGATCAGATAGCCGAAGAGCTAGAACGAAGCATGTTGTTGAAAGAGAAGATAATGCAAGTTCAAGCTGGTATCCTCAGATGCCAGAAGTCACAGCGTAGAGCAAGATTGACACTCGAGGAATGTGAAACAGCTGAGAGGTTGGGCAGTGATGTCGTGGAGAGGGCTTCGGAGAATTGTGACAAGTTGATTGAGGAATTAGCGTCGCAGTGGAGGGATATCCTGGTGTTGAGGCAGTCACTGCATACGCTGCCGACCAGTCTCAGGGTCGTTGTGTCGCCTACGGGCGTCGAGAGGGATATCTCTGCTTTGCAGGTAAATATTCCTAATTTTTTACAAATATTCAATGAGTTCATTCATTTGTAGCTTTATTTTAAAGTTTTATTATTAATACAATTAAAACGTAAAAAAATGCTATTGTTTTTACAATTAGTTTTTATTCAATAACACCTACAGTAACTTTTCGGTAACAAACTTTTTGAATCTTCTAACCAACCCCGTTTTTTAGGAAACCCACGCCGAACTAGAAGCGGCCTGCAGCGACCTAAGCGCTCGCCTCCGTGCCAAACTACATCTATGGCGTCGTTTCGAGCGTCAACTGGAACTGGTGCAGGGAGCCGTCAGGGAGGCAGACTATATGGTGGAGCTGCTGACTGTTCAAGGTCAAGTGGACTACGACAGGCTGCTGAAGGCCACCGAGAAACTTGAGGTGAGCGACTGTTTCGGGTTCTTTAATATTATTTGCTAGCCCTTACATTGAACTGATGGGTGAAGACTCTCATCAACTTTGCTCTACTTCTTGCTAATTTATTGTCAAAGGCTCTTTTGGAAACATTCTGTAAGGCTGACCAGAAAGAAAACGAAACGTTTGTAAGATCACTTAAAGTTCGTCTGTCCTGTTACAGAGATTTTTCTCGAGATCTATTTCATAACCTCCAAATAATATTCTAGTTTACTTATCTGGCGAACAATTTTATGCAACGTCTGCTGCTAAAGCAGCAGCAGTTTGATTGATAAGGTAGCGATTTTCTTTAATAATTCAGTGGCTGTTCGAAATCTAAATCAATAGTTTTACTATTTTGTTATCTTCGCCCACAGACCCTAAGCGAGTCGCTCTCCCGCCGCAGCGGCGAGCTGGTGGGCGAGCTGAACGCGGCCGCCGCGCCGCTGGAGGCCTCCACCGAGCCCACCGTGGCCGCCAGTCTGCGCAGGGAGCTGGACGATGCAGCCGCGGCGTATGAGCACACGTGCACCAACCTGAACCAGCTGTGTGACAAGTGAGTGTATACAACTAACTATTTTTTTTCAAAGACAAAGATGGAAATCGCAATAGAATTATCGTTAAGAAAACAGAATGTTTATATTCTTCGGTTTTAATGAGATTTTGTTGTCTTTCCAATCTTTATTGGGGTTAGGCTCCAGTCTAACCGTAGTTTATATTTCCTGATAGCTACAACCTGGGAGTCTTTAAGTCAAGAGTGCGATGATGTGGTCATCGTTGACCACATCATCGCTTACGGTGAGATGGTGGTCAAGCGCAAGCCTATTATAATACAAAAAAAAACCTCTGCCTATCCAGCGTATACCTCTTGGGAAGACGTACGGGATTCTGAGTGCCAGTAATGCTGTATCACCACGACTAGATCTTAGAGTTGGAAACTCCAGAACATTTTTCCATACTTTCATAATATGCAACAATCATAGCCAGTTTCTCACCTCGCTTCCCCCCACAGGTACCACAAAGCCGTAGAGCTGTGGAAGCGTTACCGTGACGCGGCAGCCGCAGTGCGTGCCTTCGCCGACTTCCAGGAGGCCAGGATACACGCGCTCCGACCTGACGACGCGCCCAACACTGCTCAAGTGAGTACTAGACTTTAGTCTTACAGGTTTTCTGCATATGGAGCTGGTATTGTTTCTTTTAGAGTGTGTTAGGTTTTGTGGGTGGTGTTAACAAAGTAAACAGCGGCTGATTCTTTACAGCTTGCTTCAACGAAGTCATCACGTTAAGCACAGACTACTTAGAGATACTACCACGTTAAGACTTTTACAGAAGTCAAAGTCAAATATATTTATTTCAACTAGGACAATAAGCGGCACTTTTGAACGTCAAACAATTTAAAATTAAAAAGTTACATGTAATAAAAATTGTTTCTGCCGTGCATTCGGAAAAGTAGCTTGTTATGGAGAAGAACGCACAAGAAACGCCATACATACTCTTTTTAAAAAAAGGTCTTTTACAATATTTACATAAGTGCATACATTAATAAATTCATATATGTACAGATAAACACTACAGTTCCTCCTTACGAAGTGTTAAATGTTTACATAAATCAGCTGAAAATTATGTTTTGAACTATAAGTTCTCTAGGATGTGACAGGTGGTGTTACCAAAGTATGGAGTTCTAATTTACAAGACTTTTATTAATCTGTAAGAGGTAATTTAAAACGATGAAATTTATCGTTTATTCAAGATAATATACTGAAAATTATCGAACCTGATGTTGTATACGCAGAAAACATTTTATTCTGAGTAATATCTATTGAATTGCAAATTATTCAGTATGGTGCATGGAGCTTTTATACTCGAATGAAACTCGTTTCGAAAACCCAAACTATGTATATGTAACTAGCTCTGATTAGACAAGAAAACCAGTCTCTTAAAAATGCTACGACAAATACTTTTAAATAAATACGACAAATTTAGGCCTAGGCATAAAAAAGTTTGCATTACAAAAGCCTACTTAGCGTTAAATAAACAAGCGACAATAGCCCGAACACGACCTCTCGAGACCAAGTAACGGTGTTCTATAGCAACTGCTTCAAGCTTAGGTACTGTTTGTTGAACTAGCCTCACTTTTACGAGTTACTACCGGACTTATTGCTATGATTGTGGCAGTGTTTGATAGCAGCTTGGATTCAGTTGTTATATGCCAAGGTATCGTTAAAAGCTACAGGGTTTATTTTTTGTCTTGTTTCTGTAAGTTAATGTTTAAGCTTACCAAGCTGGTAGTTAAATAAGCATTCTAACTGAAAAACAGTTTTAATACCTGATTATAATCTCAGGAGGCTCGACTCACCGTTCACAACAGCGTGCTGGTGCCTACACTTATGTATGGAAGTGAAGGTTGGGTATGGCAAAAAAGACATGAAAGTACGATTAATGCAGTAGAAATGCGTTCCTTGCGAAGTATGTGTGGTGTGACTTTTAATGATAGATTGAGGAATGATTTAATAAGATAACGTTGTGGTTTAAAAGAAGATGTAGTGACTAAAATTGAAAGGTGGTTTGGTGATGTTGAGAGGATGAATGATAGGCGACTAACAAAAGGTATTACAAGGCCAGGAGGGGACGCCCTAGAAATACGTTCATAAACCTTATAGGTGATGTTCTTCAGAAAGGCCAGGTGCACAGTACTCATAACCGGCGTGCCTGTATGACTAGATGTATGAACGTGAGTGAAGCAAAAGAAGTATGTATGGATCGAAGCAGGTGGCGTTCTGTAGTTTCTGCCTACCCCCATGGGAAAAAATCGTGAGTTTATGTATGTAAGTATATTTTATACTATTTAGGTATACACTAATACTTCTTCTTCTGACACTGAAACTGGCACAACAGTATAACAAATGTTGCTCCATCATTTCGCTATTTTCACGGCGTGATCGGTAAGTTTAGAGGTCACTTCGGCTATATGTTTAGGGCACATAGGCCAGGATAGGAGGGGCACAGTACGATATTGTAGTGACTTACATTTAATCCTCTGTTTAATCTGCAAAGCGTTAAAACCTAATTTACAAGATTCTAAAACAAGAAAAGTTTTCTTAGGACTTATTTGTGAACAAATTATATTGACTCTAAGCACATACACTGGTCGTAACCAGCTCGTAATCTTCTACCGCTAGCTACCCGTTAAGCACTCACCTTCGGATACACCCGCAGATCAATAAGTAAAGCGCAAACAAGCGACGAACCCGCGACCAACATGACAATGACTCACGCTACTGACCGCACCTAACCTAATGAATTAAGGTCGATGCTCTGAACGTTTCAGTTGTAAAATACTATCACGCTATGTCTCGGGGGGGTTGGGCATAGAATATGTTGCACTTTTCTAAATTGAATGGTATGTTCGCACGATTTTTCGCACTATAGTGTAGCATAGGTGTGTTAGGTTGCTGTTGATTGAAGGATTCCGCAGACAGGTGCGTTGAGACAGCGCAACAACGATTTTTCATAAAAAATATAGTAATATTGTAATTCTATACAGGTACCTTTTTCTTCATCTGTCCTTGGACCCATTATTTAGAGTTCACTTTCCTCATTTTCCTGCGCCAAGATGATCTACCGTTGGTTTTCTGTACTGGTAATTTGGTCCTGCTTGAGGTCTCATTCAATAATGGACCACCTGTCGATCTCTCTTTTTTGGTACCTACCTAGTTCTCCCTAATGAGAACTAATTTTATAATAATGCTGAATTTCAAGGAAGGAAGTATCAGTAAAAACAATTTATTTTATTCAATCTGTCTGTCAAATTAAATTCTCTAAAAGAATATGACCATAAAACGCGTCTTAATTTTCTCCCAAAAAGTCACAAGATCAACAAAAAGCCTTATTTGTGTATCAAACAGCCTCACGGTACTTTTTTGTACTCTTTATTGCGCAATTAGTGAGTAGGCGTGGTGGCCACAAGTTTTTTGTGCCAACTTAGAGGTCTATGCACTTAGCACTAAACTTTTTATAGATCTTCTAAATCACATCCAAATAATTTGCATTGTTGAAGCAGATTTTGTAACGTCTATAATAGAGGGAACAGAAGAGGTTTTTATGCAGAATTATTTTTGTAATATTTAATTTTCTTAATAGAACTACTTATCTTCTTATAAAGCATCTAAGAGCCTCTCGGAGTTGGCTTTGGCACACATTTCTCCTTCCAAAGACCCGGGATCCTAAGTTCCCCAGACACCTCAAAGTTTCTAAATAAAAAGTCCTTTCATTACGTATTTTGTTATTACAACACAATCACTCTTTGAGAACCTATCTATTAAAACAGGTGTAGAATTATTGTTTACATTAAAGTGTTCATAAAAGCAGATTAATTATCTCAAGGATAAATTGCAGACTTATATGTTTAAAGTAATTTTATTGAATTTTATACTTTTCTTCTGCAAAAATATTTTTTCATTTATGTTGCTCTGGATAATCAAAATTTTACTATGAATTATCTCTTGCTTCCCTTAAGATATGGGTCTTAGTCCAGACTGTAAAACTCGTATGACTTTATATACGTCCCTTTTACTAGTAAGTATATTATGTAATTGAGTATCTCTTATCTAGATCCACACGATAGTTTATAAATGATAGCTTATTACAAAAATGTTTGATAACTAATCAATTATAGTTAATAGAGATAACACAATAGGAACTATGGCTTCCAATCGATATTCGCATACCACATCACTATTTGAGTGATGGGGTGTACGACCGGCCAATTGACGGCGCATGTCGACACTTGTCACTTTTGTCAGCGGCTGCCAAATATGACGGCGATTTATTACGACTGCGCTGGCAATGATGTCATCCGTCACGCTAATGACATTGAGCGTGCAAGTGCGATAATGCAGCTATGTTTTGTAAGTGCTGTGAATTGAGTGCGATTATGTTTTTAATCTCGATTTTTAGGATTCCGTGAGAATAGAAATGGTCATGTATTTTTTTGTTGAAAAAAGATTTTTTTTGTAGAAATTACAGAGTTCTGTAACCGTGATTTCAGTAGATATTGTTGGCTTATTTTTGCCCCAAAAAGACCTGCGTTGTCATACAGATTTCTGTCTTATAATGAACTTTTCGCAGTCTTTACAATTTTATTTATTTCTTGTCAATAAAACCCGAAATATCATACTTACTGCATTGAGGTAATAAATGACTTACTGTTATATTGTTGTGATTATTCGGATTTATCCTACCAATGTGAACTTTGATAATTATTAGGTCACTAACTGTTTGTTGTACTAGACCGAAGCGATATTTTCCCAGAATTCATTAGGTTCCTTATTTATTTATTGCTCATATGTAAAACAATGAGGTGAGAAAAGAGATATCAGTTTCGAGTGCCCACCTTATTATTTAATTACGGGAACCTATTATGAATACAATATTCTAAATAGGTTCCCGCGACATATTATTGTTAAACTAACGTGGAGATATCAAGTACATACTACCTTATGCACTAAATCACAACTAAGCGAATATTATTACCTAATATAATGTTAAAACTTCAATTTGTTTGACTCTTCATACTTCATGGTAGGAACATTTTACAAAATGTCCGCGTTAGTAGACCACTAGTTGTTTTCTAAATCAAAATAACGTAGATACAGTACATAGAGGTAAAATGCGTGAAACAACGGTCTTTGAACCGCTAAAATTGCATGAAACAGTTAACTAAACCGTAGAACGATTTTGAAGAATTTTGGCAAAAGAATAGAGAATTTAGCAAAAATAACTTATTAACTTAAAATTTGTATTTTTTTGACGTTTAAATGTGCCGCTTAATGGCCTAGTTGAAATAAATAATTTTTGTGTTGTCTTGTCTTGTCTTGATTGTACACGAAAGAACAGAGTTAATTACTGTAAATTAACGAGCTTGTTTTCATAAATATTGATTTGTATAGTTGTACAGTAGTGGCCCAGTGGTACCGGCCGCGACTTACAAGTTGTAGGTTGTGGGTTCGAAACCAGGCAAGCGCTTTAATTTGTGTAAATTATTTTATCACCACTGCTCTCAAGACGATGAAGAAAAACATTGTGAGGTAACCAGCATGTCCTAGAACCAAAAATTCAAAGACATGTGACATGCACCAACCCGCACTGAGCCCGCGTGGTGGATAACGACCCATTCCCTCACACAGAGAGCAGGCCTGTGTCCCAGCAGTAGGACACAGAAAAAGGCTGATAATGATTTGATGATAGTTGTATTCTGACACAAAACAAAGTCAACACTTTTATATTTTAAACACAATCGCGTGTTAAAAACAAATCCAATGACTAAGTTATTGAAAGCACTCCAAAGTTAAAAGTTCGAACAACTTTGTAACAAGTTGATTCTGATAGAAATTCGCTGACAACGGCTATTTAACTTCTCTACAAAGCTTTCTTTACAAAAAAAAACATGAATTCTCAGTAGAATCGACTGAAAAATTCACTAGAATCCAGAAATTTTAATAAGCTGCCTTCACAGCACTTCGTAGTGCAAAAACATTTGATAAGGCGAGTTAATGAAGTGAAACTTTATGAACAGTCATAATAAAATCGCACTGATAACGTGTGTGATAATGCGATCAACCAACCGCGGGGCAGTCGCTTCGCGGGCGTCCGTCACGAAGGACGTCTGCACACACGCGCAAACAAACGAACAAACTCGAAAACATAACTCGAATAATCGAAAACCCGAAGTGTCAAAATCGATAACATCCAAGGTCACTCGACGAGTTAAACAATGCTCAAGTTGTTGACTATGCATAATTTCATTTGATCATTAGGCGATAAAAGCAGCAACTGCATACAATGCCGACCTTGGAACGTGGCCGTGACTCCATTGTAAGCGATGTTCCAAATTTGAAAATTTGAATTCCGCTTTCGAATTGAATTTAACAGTGTTGTCAGATCCAGTGTGCCAGAGAAATGGCGGGAGTCGTGTGTTTATTTTGAAAAATAAATATTAACGAACAAACAAATTAACCAAAAATTCCGCACATGTAAATAAAGTACCTAATTAACAAAATATTTATTTTAATTACTTAATTGAATCGGTAAACATTCGATTTATGATTATTTATGTTTTTAACCATAGTTAGTGGGTACATAAACAAACATATAAATGAGTACATTAACAATACTTTTAAGTGTATTTATCTAAATTTAAGCATTGCAGTGTTCATAAATCATTCATTGGTGCCATGATATTGTCAAACGTGAGATATAATCGTGTTTTTTATTGTGAAGTGATAAAGAATATGTGTCACGGGATCACAGTGTGATAAATCTGCTAATATGTCACTTCAGGAGGTAAGATTATGTATATCAAACTGTGTTTAGTACTATCCGTTCAAGATTTTACTTATATCTTTGAAAATTATTGAGGTTTTTTCAATATACGAGTAATTGGTTACCAAACTCACTAGGGTCTGATAGGTACCATATAATAATTAAGTCCCCGTTAACTTACTTTGCACAAAAAAAAACATAAAAATTCTATTCCATTTCTGAATTATTCAGTTAAATAGAAATGGCTACTCGGACATCGCAAGACTGCTTTCATTGCCAATTGATTCTAAATAAAATCAATCTATAGAAATTGGGTATTGATCGTGTCATACGTAGGCCCTTGCAAAAGATTTTTCGAACTACCTACATTTACTTACCCATTGTTATTAGTAACAAACCCTTGAATTCCAAGTCATGTCCTCCAACTCGACTACACCTATAATCATCAAATTGGTTTTCTTCGTTGTCGTGACGATTGAATCGAGTAGAGGTCTTTCAAACAGATTTCGAATTTAGGCCTAAAGTTCTAGCGTCAATCAGTTTAGTCTATCTAGAATCTAAATAAAATTATAATCAGCACTCCCAAGTTTATCCACACGTTTAAATGCAAAGTTCATTGTAATCGGTGCAAATAGCAAGCGGTGAGATCATCGTGCGATCAGCCAGAGGAAACACACGACAAAAATACATGCTGCTTATGTTTCAGACATTTTTCAGTACAGCTTTATATATAGGAATGTGGCTAGGACAGTTAGAGGACTATACAGGATGTTGTGCCAAAAGGGGAGCGGTATTTCCGCTGTATAACTGAGTTGGAGCTATCTAATTTCGATGGCCCTGTCACGTTATAGCGAAGGGTCTTCAATCATAATGTTTGGGCCTAGATAATAAATTTGGTGGGTAGGTAACAAAAAATGTAACTTTTTAGGGTTCCGTACCCAAAGGGTAAAAACGGGACCCTATTACTGAGACTTCGCGGTCCGTCTGTCTGTCTGTCTGTCTGTCACCAGGCTGTATCTCATGAACCGTGATAGTTAGACAGTTGAAATTTTCACAGATGATGTATTCCTGTTGCCGCTATAACAACAAATACTAAAAACAGTATAAAATTAATATTTAAGGGGGGCTCCCATACAACAAACGTGATATTTTTGCTCGATATTAATAACGGCAACAGGTAGACGCTTGAAATATTCACAGAATATTTAGTTGTATATTCTCTTCAAAAAATTATAATAATTAAATTAAAAAAAAAAAAAATAAGTTGTCTCCCATACAACAAACGTAATTTTTTTTGCAGTGTTTTGCGATAATGGTACGGAACCCTTCGTGTGCGAGTCCGACTCGCACTTGGCCGGTTTTTTATGATAAGGAGCGTTGCTTCTGCGCATATTTCGGCCATAGACAATGTGTTTACAAACTCGCAAAGTTCTTAGACAAACCGTTGATAGGTTTGTCTGAGAACTTTGCGAGTTTGTAATTCCTCAATCATGCTAGATTAGCCCGAATAGATAATAATTACAAACATAAGTTATTATTAACTAGCGATCCACCCCGGCTTCGCCCGCGACAAATTATACACAAAAACCTTCCTCGTTTCTCTCTATTTCTATTGGTGAAAACCGCATGACAATCCGTTCAGTAGTTTGTGAATTTATCGCGTAAAGACGCGACGGGGGACTTAATTTTATAATATCTAGTGATACCTAGGTACTATTGTAAGTGTAACGTCAAGTTGTGTACCAATTATTGTTGGTTACCGTTATTTATAACTATGACTATGTTAGTCACAAGCTTATCTAAAAGTACCTACTAAGGTTACGTCATTATGAACTGGGTTAAGGATCTCAGTATTGCATGAAAAGTGACAGGTCCCTAACCCAAACATACGGAGAACAGAAAACTGGGGGGTGACCATAAGCTCTTAGAGTAAGGTTATTTTTAGTGTGTGTAAGGGACAGATGTATATGACTTGTATGCATCTGTCACTTACGCGATCTCAAAATAACCTTACTCTAGAGCTTATGGTCACCCCCCAGTTATGGATACGATACTTAGAGACCATTCTGTGACGAGAGAGGTCACAGAGAAAAACTCTGTGAATTAATACCATACAAAATGCATACTATTTTAACAAGAGGACAATTTTTTGCAGTAAAAATAATATGGTAATCGAATAATAACTTTTATACCGAACCTATATATATAGAATAGGGAAGTCCAAATGTTCGCGGAATATTTTCCATAAAAAGTAGAATATGACCTCCTAATGCAATGTTTTAAATAAATACAATACTGGTAGTTAGTAATATATGACTTTGAAATACCTTATAAGAAAAACAATGAATGCAAAATACTACCCACTGAAAAACGAAGCTTACTCATCGAAAATTAAAACAATGGGCTCGACTTTACTTTAGCAAATTAGTTCATTTTAGGTAAAGTCTTTCAGAAAATAGCCTTAGAATGAATGTAGCCATCATTTGCAGCAATTACAGTAAGTTTCGCTAATTTGTCAGCGCTACCACACAAGGCCGTGTTTTGTGGCTCTAGATTATATCTGCAGTTGCAATTAGCATGTTTTCGTGGTCGCAGACTTTGCTAAGCAAAGTTTGCTCAAAAACTAATTGAATTTTTAAGGTAGTTTTTTAATTAAGCTGGCAAAGTGACAAAATAATTTTAAATTGGTGTGTGGGCTTTAGATTGCAAGTTAGCTTAATTTTGGTTTTAAGAAACCAATTTATGGATATTCAATTAATTCAATAAAATCTATAAAAGTGTTTGTTACCTCTCAGTCTTAAAGAGATTAGCTTAAGGTTTATCAATTATAAATACCATGGTACAAAGTGCTGCCGTCTAAATTGTCATGAAAACTAAAAACGCTTCTTGACAGGCAAATTGTTTTTATTGTGAATATAAATGATACCAATTACCTAGTTCTACATTTCCACCACAGACAAATGATAAATACTTGCAAATAGAATATTAAATACACGCGTGCCAATTTCCAACATACTAGGCTCACTAAACTATTCAAAATGAAGTTTTCAAAGTCGAACAAATAAAACATAATTAAAAACAAACATTCGTAGCGATGCCATTGTGATTATCGTGCTGTTAACTTGTCAAGGACGAACTCTCCTAGCCTAGCAAAGACCTAGGAACGTCTAGATGTAACAAAAGAAAGTACAAAGCCCATACAACTTCGAGCTCTAGAAAGAAACAGTCATACAGGATGAAGAAGACTCGACTCTACTGCAATTATTTCCAGCCAATTAGGCATTTTAGAACAGATTGCACAGATTATGTAATACCAGAGATAGATGCACGACCGTTGCAGTTCAGCTGCTGCTTGTTGCAATTGTTGATTGTTTTGTATTGATAATCTAAGAGTAAAAAAAAATCGATTTGGTAACGTTGCTTTTTGCAAAAGAAACAGCTGTAATATTATGTCATAGAATTAATTGGCTGTAGATGTTTTAGGTATTTGCTATCGGTATTAGAGTGATACGAAGTTTACGGTAGATTGAGGTTTTCAATATTTATAAGAATTATTTTACATCAATCTTATTACGAAGGTCAGGTATTTAATTTTAGCCTAGTCAAGCAAGAATATTTTCAACAAATTACTTGAATTATTTGCATAATAAATCACGCGTATAGCATTTAAATTATGTATTTTTATAACTTGTTTAATTATGTATTTGCCAAAGTATTTATTTAACTAAAATGCTAACTAATATTAATTTCTGTCAAAAGCCATGTTGAAATTGAAAACGTTAGAAACAAAAACAAATTAACCGGTTCCGGTTGTGATAAGGTTTTAGTTAATATTTACCTAATTAAATATTTTTATCAGTGGGAATTTAAATTACCTACTACTATTTCGACAACCGACTGTTACTTGCTAATATTGCGATGTAGGTTCATTTGTTTGTGCTCAATGTAGGTCGATTTTACAAATTTGTATAGTTAGCAATAATTAGACATGTGTGTATGTAGAATGTGGGGTGTTTCTATTCAGGTAGAATATCTTACAAAGGCGCTGATTTTTGTTTTCAAGTAGATATTGTTATGAAATGGCTTTGTCTTGCAAATTAGCCATTGTTTAAGAAAAATGGAAGTATTTGTTACTTTCTGAAGACTATGGAAGTCTAACCTTGTTACATCGATTGTGAATATTTAATTAAAAATTATTTAGAATTGCATGGATTAAAAAAAAACTTATTTGCACACAATTTATTTTCTCTACATCAAATCCGACATTTGCCATATATTTATACTCGTAAAAATAAAATAAAATACTCGTAGAAATCAGAATTAAAAATAAGAAAAAAACATCCAATAGTAATTTAATTTTCAAACCGCAATGCTGATGCATAATCGCAGCCCAAATAAAGCTGCACGATTATATTCATCTGCCTACGCGCAATGCATTCCAATCGTCAAACTCCGTCGACCCGAACATTGCCGAATCATATTTTGACAGCAAATCGTCTGCGCGATGACGCAAGAGGCGCTAAAAGTAACGCTTCGCCATTGGTTAGCGATGCGTTCTAATTTTGAAACTTTATAAATAAACATCGAAATCCTCCGAAGGTTATTTCTAAAATATTGAGCCTGTATGAGAAGTTGATGGAAACGCGCAGTGTAGGATTGAAAGAAAGCAAAACGAAAATATCAAGTGTAGGTACTTTTCTAATAGCTTTTCTTAGTGGCTTCGCTGCCATTCTTTATCCAGTAGAAAATGTGCGTTTGTTTCGTGATGAAAAATCTAAAGAAAAGATTATGATACTCATCGAATGAATCAATGTTTACAATGGCATCAGTAACAAACATTTCTTAACAATTTTTTGTCAAAAAAAATAAATGACTCAATTTTCTACTGACGTTGATATCAAAGAAGATCTACATCATGACATCCATGACCTAAATAAATAACATGGCCTATTAAACAGCTCTTAGGCAGAAAGCCAGGCCTAACCACCTGAACGCTCTTTATCTAATTAGGTGTATAGGTAGGTATCTGTGATTGTAAACCGTGCCAACATGATCTGTCAGTACTAGGAACAGCTTAGATTTCTCAACACCGTATCAGGCAGATGCGCAGACGATCAATATGTATGGCTTTAGTGTTAATATGTGCAAAAAGTTTAATACAGCAAGCATTACACGGTTACACCGTGTAATGCTTGAAATGGTTTATTTATCACTTTGTTAGAAAAAGTTGTCGTCCGCCTCTGATCTTGAGCAAATCAATCTAGATAGAAAATTGCTTTCGTATTGATAATCTCTCTGACTTGGATAGAGATAACAAAGAACCGGGAACTGTGGTAGGAATGAAGGGATGCCTTTCCCCAGCAATTGGACAATACAGGCTGGATAAACAAATCGTAAAAAATAATGCCAATGTTTCTCGGTTTCCAAGATTGATTCATTTCAAAGACGTAGAAATAAAGGGTAAGGCCAATATTCAAATAAGGCAAGACACGATTCAATTTGATTCCTCAATCCAAATAGGAACAAAACTTTTAAAAACTGGCGATGTTTATTCAATTTGGTGTAAACTGACTCATTGCTAGATCTGACTGGCCACTAATTATATGTAGGTAACCACAAAAACCTTCACACCGAGATACAAAACCGTTATGTTTAAGGAACCTTGAGATATTACAGTTTAAAGCAGAAACCACTTCGTATCAAGTTGAAGTAAGTCATAAACAACCAGCCCAGACCATTAAGTATCTAAATAAACCTACATTTGTACTGAATTTCTTGGAAAACGACTTATCTTAACTGTTGAGACATTATTAACTACAGCCTAAAAAAGGTTAATTTAACATAACTGTGACTGCTAAATGAGAAAAACCTTGTTACAAAAACTGAAATTAATAAAAATACTGTTTCTGAAATGGGTCTCAGATTCAGAAAGGCCGATCAACACGAACGCGCTATCACATCTCATGCGACCGTTTTGTTTGGTTGACCAAAAAAAATACTGGCAATTACTTAGATAAATTGAAATCCAATAGGCTTACATAAATCATAAACCGGAGGTTACTTTACAGAAGACAAAGTGGTACAAAATGAAGATGCTAACCTGCTAAAACAACACATTCTGCGTTCGAGAGGACTAGAACATCAAATTTTTGAAAATGCCAAGATTGAACTTGATTCGTCCTAAGTCCCAACAAAACAAAAGGATTAAAGTAATTTAGCTATAAACTAAAGGATTATCAGTGTGCATATAAATATGTTAATTAATTCAATTGAAACAGACTTGTTTCACTGAGAAACCGGTTTTATGGATGCCATCATCATTCAGTTAATTAAAATTGCAATGCATTGTCGGATTTCCGTCAGCTTTGCATGTGGTTGAGGAAAACAGTTCTAGCGTGCTTAATATGTTGAAAAACATTTTGTTTTCATGTAAGCATTTGAAGTGATCAATTTATTGGTCGAAGATAAGACGGAAGCTAAAATTGGGGTAACATTTTCCTTAGCCTACTTGGGAAAACTGTTATGCTTATATACCATTACTAGGTGTAAGTACTTCCATTCTTAACTAAGCAACGTAGCATATACAACTTATAGAATATGATTTACTAACATAGTCTTTATGTTGTATTACTGACACGTTAGGGATCATGGTCTGGTATTTCTGGTAAATAAATAATAAATTGAATATGTATCTACTACATTGATTACTGCTTTATAGGAATCTGTAAACTTCTTCACATTGAATCGTTCAGTCCTTAGTGCCGTCCGTAATAGTATTCTGCTGTCATCTCTTTCTCATGCAACATTCAACTTATTTTTTTATACTATTGCATCTTACCCTTTTCTTAACAAAACTTTTGTCTAGTGTCTTATTATTCTCCCTGATTTATACTGAATTTTGCCATGACAAACCTAAAAGCGTTGTACAAATCTATCCCTCCCTATTTCTATGGTAAAACAGTGGAACGTCTTAATTGCGGGCGTGATACGGCGCCCTTGCGTTGTACAAACTTTGTGGCACGCCGCGCGGTAATCAATCAATATCACTTACACGGTGGAAAGCGAGGAAACTCACAGATTAGTGTCGGAAGTTTCAGGGTAGGAATTACAGTGGGCTGTAATGTTTTGATAAAACAGATGGAGCTGTGATGGAAATGGTTAGACAGGCCCCACGACGCAGGGAATCCTAGTGTATACATTATAGCTTCCAACTGGATGACCACTACAATGCCTCTGACGCTGCATTAAACGTGGCCCCACCTAATGGGCTTGAATAGTTTAATCAAATAGACCGTCGAAACAAAAAGAAGAAGCGTCTAACTGCAACCAACTTTAGAAAAAGTGTAGAAATAAATGAGTTAGTTGTTGAAATAGATATTAGGCAGATTTGATCAGGCGTTGGAACTGCTATCGCAGATCTTCCTACCGGCTAAATAATTAAATTGGGTAATATGACGTAACCGTTAGTCATTTTGACATAACGGTAACTATTGCACTTTCGTAAAACGAATAAGAGGTCAACAACCCAAATGAATGAATGTCTCTATACAAGTTTCCCTTTCAAAAACACTAATAGCAATATTAATAACTTGAAAAGCTTTCATGTCAAGACCATTGCCCTAAGTTTTTCAGTAGACACAAATATCCCTTGCATATCTGGGTTGTTTCAACCTGGCCACACCATTAAGCGAATTGGCTGCATATGCTAAAGGCACACGCGCTCCATTAATATATCGTTATACTTCAGTCTTTAATATAATTTAGGACGAAACGATTACTCATTAGTAATGACTAAGGCAGATGATTAAAAGTGCTGTTTATTTTTAGGACGTTACAGATTTGTAAGAGGCCCTTTTTAACTATACAGTCATGATGTTTCGAATGTTGAGTTAAAATCTGGTGGCAAGGCTTGAGTCAGATTGGGTCTGGTTTAGTTCCTTTTATGTTAAAATAACTTTAAACTGATTTGCAATCGCTTCAAGGTTTTCAGGTACCTATTTGCTTTGTCTATGTTACCCATCCCCTGCGAAAATGTCAAAAATTATCAGACAAGAACGTATCCTGTTATATGTGGCCTATTCATAATTGCTTCTGAGGAATAAAATGAAATGCAAAAATCCTGTATGTCAAATCCAGGCCATGGTTTTTAACCTCTTCACTTCAGACACATCCATACAGCTCTTGAGCCATGATTGCATAAAAAACGTCCTAAAATACCGACATTCACATTCATAATTTTAGTACGATTCATGCAAAATATTGTATCTATCAATGTATTATATGATACAACTTCCCTATCAGCCGGATGTCAAGTCATTGATGAGAATTTATTGCGAGGCGTCTTCCGTTGTATGAATCGAATGGCCGTGCAAAATAGATAACATAACTAGGTAAACTTTCATTACAAGTGATATTATATTTGCCATCGACACGCAAAGAAGAAGATTACAAGTGATGCAGTTAATCATTTCTGACGGACATACCTCTTTGTGTTTAATTTGCTTACCTTTACTATACCATAATATAGGATTATACAACACGTGTTTCTCTTATAAACCAAAACATTTCGCTTGATCGTAGCGACTAGCTTTGAGCAAGACTCCTTCTGCGTAGACGTTGTAAGAATAGGGTTAATTTCAATTAATTTGAGATATTCAGCAGCAGAAGTGGTAGGTATGTTTTTGTCAATAACGATATAATGATAATTACTACAAAATAAGTCTGTACTTTTCATTTCATTACCACAGCAGCTGATACGGGATAAACGACCGCTGGTTACTTTTTTTTATTTTTTTTTTTATGATGTGTTTGCTCTTGACTCTACTCTAGGTCAGAAGTGACAGAGACAAAGTCGACGATCGCCTTCTGGGTAAGCCCACACCGGCGTACCCAGATAAAGCTTGTCCACTCTAATATGACTATGCGGAAAAATATTCAAACACAATATCAAATCAAATATAAGTACAACATTACGATAACAATCACAACCAATTGTTCGATTTCCACATCATAGTAAATCAATGATCATGCTTTCGAAATTACAAGTCGTGTCAATAAAACATATCCAAACATAGCCTCATACACATGGGTGCATAATTTCGGCATGATTACGATGATTCTCACGTTCGGTTCCTAATATTGTGGAGAAAGTGTGAAAGTGTAATAATGAAAGTGATGCAACAGGCTGCGAAGATCACTTTCTGTTGCGAAGTGATGTATGTGTTTGGCTATTTATCATGTACGTTGGTATTGTATGATACCGTGTGAACTAGCTTTGATGCAGTTGACCGGTCTAGGTAGTGCTAGTGAATCATCGTGTTATGGTAGCTTAGGTAATACTTACATCAATGTTTTGTTAAGTCCAGCTATCGAACATGCATTTGATAGTCATTGGAAAGGTTGAAATTAATTTTAAATCAAAAATAATTGTGAAAATAAATAATTATTAGTCTCTAGCCCGATACGTGTGATTAAATAGACATGTCAAAATCGTACAATATGAGTAAAAAATCTTCATGAATTGACAAAAATAAAATTAAAAGAGAAATGCAAACAAGTAGTTTTAATGCAAAATCAACAATTAACACGATTTTCAGTCACAAAAAATCGATTTCACATAATATTTGTATTAAATGCGGAACACCCTTTTATTTTGCACTGATGTTTAATTACATATAGGTACTTACCTACATGTATTAATTACTTAGGTACAAATTAATCGCCTGTATTGTCCACAAGGGATGGATATTTCCTGTTATAATCCGTAGGTTCTAACTACACGGTCACACCCCGTGTTTTCCTTATAAATAGTATTCTTTATAAGCGACTGTTGCCATCCGTGTAGCACAGTGGGTGATTAATACGACAATCCTATTCTTAGAACAATGACTATAATTAAATTGTTTTCGTTTTAATCGGTCTTTTTGAATGAAATATGCTTTCCTTTTGGATGTTGTAAGTGTATTACAATCTTTAATGGAATATTGTTTATCGTAACTCGAGCTGAACGGTTTGGTAAATATTCTTCTTGTTAGGTACCTACTCACGACTTCCTCACATGTGGGGTAGTCAGATACTACAGAACACCATATGCTGCGATCTTTACCTTGGTACATTTTTACTCGGATCTTTTAAAAATTGGTACTCAATAGCTATTTTATTTAGTTATATAAAGAAGAAAGAAATAGATTTTATCTGCGCCGAGTATGACGTGACCACACCTAATAGAAAAATAAAAAAAATAAACTTTCATAAAAATCTTTTTTGAAAAATACAAATTAGGTAGGTATTTGTATTTTTCAAAAGATTTTTATGAAAGTTTATAAAGGAAATAAATATAGATTTATTTCCTTTTTATATTTTCAGCGTACGAATTTTCGCTTAGGTTTGCCTACTATTTACCATATCTATGTATCATTCTTAATGTAAATGACTCCACAAAATCGTTACAATTGCATGCATTACTATTATTCTCACAGACAGCACGATGTCTTAAGCGATAACATTATGCCCCACACATTCTATTTTACATAATGTTATGTACATAATCACTTATATACCTAAATATGTGCACCTAACCATCGCATATGTGTATAGGGGTAATATGATTAAATCGCCTATTTATTTAGGACTTTTTTGGTGTAAGTATAATAAAGTATAATATATTCTGGGTATAAATGCACGAAATATTGAACAAGAGCTCCGTTTAAGGAAGATTTTTGAAAATTCTTGACTGAAGTTCGTAATTTTTGACAATGGGAAACCCCATCGATCACACTCCTTGTTACTGTAAGCCCGCTATAGCATACCGGATCTATCGTTATTTATATGGAGGACTAAATACACCAATTGCGATCTATTTCGATCGCTATCGAGAAACATCGCAGATGCGTTACGGATATGATCTAACGCGCAGGAATGCGATGCGCACGCGCCGGTCTCGAGCCGAATTAACTGTGTACAGTCAAGGGTAGGAATGTGTACCTTATGCTTTTAGAAAAAAGCCGATCCGTAACAATTATTTAAATTCATACAAAATTTTCTACTCTTTAGGGAATTAATTTTCCAAATTCCTTTATTATTTGCTCACCATCGTTTATTATAAGGTGTTCTTTTGCAAAACATTATCTATATAGACCGAGCGGTTTAAAAATATAAACTGCGTTTACTGTGAATTCAAGATTTTTATTAAGTAGATTCATAACAGTAGATAGTAATGCGATAACTACCTGCACTTTACAAGTACCTAAATCTTTATTGTATTTTAGTAACTGCACCTATGTTTTTAACGTAGACTGTACAATGTCTATGCTTTGTAATTCGTTGGCAGCCACGGCATTTTGCGACGCTCCCGAGAATATCTTAGCGTGAATTCAATACGTGATGAGAACGAACATAGTTAAGTATGAGAGAAATTAAGAGATATGAGTGAGAAAGCCCATCACGCGTAAAATTACGGGATTCTAATTGATACAACGTTATATTAGTGCCGGCACATTAATTACTAGAAATGTCCACGATTCGCATAATTGTCTTTGAATTATCGTTGTTTACTTAAGCTAATATAATATAGACTGTTCGCCGGTTTTGTAATCTCGACAATGTCTATTCCTGGGTTCATTCCGAGGAGCTCCGAGTTCATAGGTTCTTTCTTTGGGTCGGGTAATGTGTTGTTGGGTTATCCCATTAGAAAATCGATCTCAATAAGTAGTAAACTGGTCTGGATTTGTGACCTGAGGATAGTGGAGATGCTTAATTGGATTTGGGATATCATAGCTGGTGAAGTGGGTGGGTGTAGTCATTGCACTTGTGAGATCATCATGATCTTCTTGAGTATATCGCAATTTATTTGGATAAGGTAAGGAGGATATAAGTACCTGATGATTATAACTACAAAAAAATCATTATTTTTTCTTTTAAATATTTATGTCAGTAGTGTACACTTCCGTTTACGTTAATAGCTACAACTAGCGTAATGTTGCTTTTGCGGCTCCAACGATTTTCATGAAATTTAGTATGCAAGGGGGTTTCGGGGGCGATTAATCGATCTAGCTAGTTTTCATTTTCTCTATTTGCAGCAGAGCAGAGCTCGGTCGCCCAGGTACTTTGTTTTTAAACATGTACAAAACAAGAAACACATAAAACACGCGTTTTACGATTAATCTCATATTTACCGTGGCGACAACATTATCTAGTCCAAGGTCTGATTACACAACATTATCGCTTCCTTGTAGATAGACAGATTTCTTTAAATAACCTGCGTTCATATTTCAATGTTATTTTGTAAATACGGATATTTTTTGGTAAATTTTCCGTCTAAGGGTTCTGGTGATGTCATTTTGCTTGAATGATATCTATTAATTAAATCTTATTTACTTAATTGTTTATTAGGTCAAGTTGGTCAAGTCCTTTATTTAATTGGTTAATATAATTTACCTTCATCTTCCGCTATGTTGTACTTGTACCATTAGGTACCTATTTATTTTATAGCACACTGTATATCGTCACGTCCGGATATGTGTTAGTCAACTTATCCTAGCGGATTATTTCATATAAAATTTTAAGATATCATGATTTTTCTGATAAATAACGACGTGATCCGCATATGTACCCTATAAGAACTGCCACAATGTTGGTTTACAATAAATTATATTCTATCCATCTAAGATCTATCTCGTGTTTACGCACATTCAACCTAATTTAACATAAAAACGATTAAAACAACAAGTCTGTAAGAAACTCAGTAATTAGTATCCAATTTCTTTTCGTCTAATCACATTACCAAGCGGAAGCGATGCCGAGCCAGTTTATTTTCTATCGGCACTCTCGCATCCAGCACTTGATTTTCTTCGGTAAAGTCTTGTCTGTTGTGTTTTGTTGATAGAAGATCAAAGTTTTTACACTACGCACGGTTAGTATTAAAGTGAACTAACATAAAAAATGCAATTTGTTGGCGGTGACCAAAAATGTTTAAAAAAAAAGAATACTAAAGTGACCGATGTATGAGCTGTTCCTTTCTTACTCTAATTTGGGGTATTTTCGCCACAGGGTTTTAGTATACTTTTTAAGGTCAGTTTATAGCAAAATCTGAAGTTACAGGAATTTGAATTCGGTCACTTTAATACTAAGGGTGCGACTAGATGATTTTAGCTTTTTGATTAGATACAATAGATATTGAAATGGTATCTTTCTTTATCTATCACGGTTTTTTTTATAAATTAGGCTTGATGATAACTTCTACAAAAGTTGAGTATTAACTTCAATCTTTGACCACGACTATCATATTTTTTTCCGAAAGACGTCCATTGAGTAATACGTAAGCATCCCCAAAACTTTGCTACATCGACCGAATCTGCGGGATCTCACATCCAGCAGACTCCTGTGACCGCCAACCTGCCTCCCAAGCATGGCTATTGAGATATACTCTCAAAATAAATAAACACACAAATTATTATTATCAGTCAACTTAGTTACATCACCCAAATTTTTTGCTTGACCAAACACAAATTGTTGCATCGAAATGTTTCTTTCCCCAAATGACGCGCATCCTCGATAAGAATGCAACGTCTCTATCATTTCGTTGCATGAATACAACACAATGACCGGCGAATACATTACACGCTCCATTAGAGAACTCTCTAAACGAACTAATACCGACCGTTCGAGTGGTTTCCGTCTGCCACAAGTTGCGAATGATAAGCGGGGACTGACATGCGAATATTGTAAGCTATTCTTGTAAAATGTTGTCTGGTGTTTGATATGGATTGGCCTTCTTTGGTCACTGTTAAAGACAAAAAAAAAAAAGAAGAAAAAAAAAAAAGAAAAAAATATAAAAAGAAAAAAAAAAAAAAAGAAAAAAAAAAAAAAAAGCCAAAAAAAAAAAAGAAGGCCAATCAATTTTCAAGAGAAAACCAGGATTACAAAATAGATATTCTATACTTCTTCATCATCGTATCAATGATTCCGAATTAAATTTGTTTAGACCAGAATTCAGCCACGTTGACGGCGTTAGTATTTACTTCATAGAGTATATATATATATATATATATATCAATGTTCCGTTGTATAATTTCTAGACAAATTATTCATGTGGGATTAGACTGGGTATAGATTTGCTTTGGTAAACTGAACAGTGACTTAATCCGGATTACAAAAACGAGGATTGATGAAAGGAGATTGAATAGATTTTAAAAAAAATATGTAATAATCTAATTTTATTGGATAACGATACAATTAGGAAGTTAGAATACGTGACTGATAAAGTGATAAATTACATTTCATCGTCAAAGAATGCCAAAGAGGATCTCAAATATTTCGCAACAACGGTGATAATACTTGTAGACACCCAGATTTGAAACGCTTTACATAGATAAAGGCACGTTGTATAAACAATATATTATGATAACCCTTCATCTTACCCAAATTTAGGCACTCAAAACGTGCCATATATCTTAATGTCATCATCGCTTACCATCAGGCGAAGTAGTTGTCAAGCGCGAGCCCATAATTGTTAAATAAAAATAAAATGGGACAATAATGTTATGCTGTCAGAAGTCGGCTTATCGTTAAAAACTACCAGTATTTTAAGGAAAAGACTGGTAGTACTGTATCTTTTTCTTTTTACCTACCTAAGTGTTAAGAGCTGTAGAATAGAATGAAAAGAATAGAAAACATTTATTCGACATAGACACAACACAACAACAACAATCACAAAGTAACAGAGAAGAATAGTAAAAAAAGTACAAACAAGTTTTAAAAAACGCCAGAGCCACCAACGAAACCTACAAGACTAAATCAAATCAAATATGTTTATTTGTTCGAATATGGTAAAATAGATGTTACAATATTGGTTCCAGCATATCCTGCCATAATATGGCGTACAAATATTTATTAATAATTATGAATTAAAATATAAAATCCGAATCTGAATCTGAACTAAACAACTTTTGTCAGTGCATTTATCTATTGGTGTATTAGAGTAAAAGTCCTCCACACTTCATCACTCTGGCAGAGCATTTGCCCCCTGGAAACGAACCGCAGTGACCTACCTGGAAATCCCTAAACCGATTGCGGACCCAGATTGACCGCTGTAAAAACAACCCGGCCAAATAGTATCATAGAGGTCAGTAGAGTATCAATAGGAGTATCATAGACCCATCCAAAACACAGTGCCAGTGTGGGGCTTCTTCAAGATATGGCCCATCTCCTTGTCTGCCCTTCATGCCCGATTATCTGTACCTTACGGGATTTGAACGTAGTAAATGACAGAGTTGTCCGAGTAGCTACATACTGGTCGGACAAAATCTGAATTGTTGAGACTATCTCAATAGTTAGAGGTACTCCACACGAAAGGAGAAGAAGAGTAAAAGTAAATGTCTTTAAATAATATATGAAAAATAAAATAGTACAATAATTCACACCTTCAGTCTGTTATTTTAGACCACTTCTAACAACTATTGTGCAACAGCTAAATTAGAAGCACTCAGCGAACATTGAACAAGCAGGTCACGAGGTGCGCACGATGCCCGATGCTCGTCCTATGAACCGACACATACTAATGTGCTCATTATGTATATTGATCACCGAATAATACGAACAGGAATGCCACTAAAGTGATTTAAAAATAAACTATTCGATATTCATGATTTTAGAGGTGCTATCCGACAAGATAATTTGTTATATCATCATGTTTTTTTCGGTCATTCCGAAATCTATAGATATTATTTATAAACAGAAATAGCATTCTGAAGTCGATTACCACTTGACCACATATTTAATAACAGAAATACCAATGTAATTGGCTTTTTAAATTGCAATGAAAGAAGCAAAATTGCATTTTCGTTGATACGAAGACGGTTTAATAGGATCTCCTAAATGGATTTGAACTGAATTTTACCACAGGCTTATTAACAAATGCAATTACATTGTCCTTGTTTGGAAACTAGAAATTACTGCTGTTAACATTGGTACCTATGTCTACATTAACTACTCCTACCTAACTTAAACTGAATTTTATTCATTAACATGACGATCAGCGGGTAAACTTAGTTCTTAAATTTACTTAGGGAAACCTAAGTATGTGGTAAGTATAATAGGTAGTAGAAACTACTTAGGTCTACTCCAACAATCTAGAAAGCTCATTGTATAGAAAAGTTAACACCACCCCTAGGGAAACGTCAATCTGATATTTATATCCAACCAAATAAGTACCCCTAGTTGCCGTCAATCCCAACATCTATATGTACAAATATTTTATTCCCTACTTCTTTCTCTCCAGGCATGTCTAGAACAAGAAGCACGCGTCGCCGAGCTCCGTTCTCTCGCCGCCCGCGTGGCAGCCGAGACCGGCTCCCGAGCCCTGCAAGCTGACGCAGACGCGTTGGCTCGAAGGCTGCAACTAGTGGCAGGAGCCGTGCAGGCGTTAGCAGACCTCGGGGAGGCCCGCCAGCTGGCCAGGGCTAAGGCACAGCACGCGAAGGAGAAGCTGTGTGATATGCGACAGGTATGTAATTACTTTGAAGTTATACTAGCGTTTTAGGAATACTTTCATTATGCGTACAGCTAAGGAATTTAATTCCCTGCCGGAGTCTGTGTTTCCTGATTGCTACAATTTAGTGGATAGGTTACTTCTAAGCAAGCGTGCTTCATCGTCCACCACAACATCGCTTACCATCGGGTAAGATAGTGGTCAAACGCGATCTTAGATTTTTTTTTTAAACTGACGAGGCCAGTTGGTGATGGGGACGCAAGCCTATGTCCAGGAGTTACTATAATGACGATGATGATAACTCCTCATTTATTATTTTGTGTTTGATCTAGAAAAGACTTGGCCCCTTACTCTCCACTATCAGTACGCTTGGCATAGTTCATCGCAGAAGATTTTGTGGTGCTCTAATTCAACTGCAATTATTGGAACTGACTAAATGTTTATTTATTCTTAGTTTGGCAAATGTTACTTCAATATTAATAAAATGTATAACTAAGTTATCATATAGAAATAAATAATCAGGTCCATTGTGATGCACTGTAGCGTGACAATGACAACGGCATTATTGATGCCTCAGAGATAGACGAGTGATAGATCGATAAGTCATACAAAGTAACCTGATAGATATCAGACTTCCTCGTTGTTCTCGTGGTTGCAAGCGTCACTCCTAAGAACCGAGTACCGAGTTTGATGCCCTGGTCCGGCGGCATATTGTAATACGGTTTTGTTTGTGGATACCCGCGTGATCAGATGATTGCCAAAAAATCCCTATTAAGAGAAATAATACAGGTCTTTTTCAAAAGTTAAATCAGAAATTATTTTTATTTATACAGCTGTGATTCCTTGATTGACAAGGACCCCGTAATACTGATCTGCATAACGCAGTGTTTCCTAATCGGCTTGCATTCGGCCCATATTCGCTATCAACATATCTAACGGATAAGAAGCGTGCCTTCTTGAATTTATTATGAACATAACGGCAGTATTGATTGCCCTGGACTCTGTACCGCTCATAATACTTAGCGATGTTTATTGAGTTGTTGTGAAATACTTTAGTTGTAGAATAGGTTGAGATAGTTTTTAATTTTGATTTTCAGTCTAAAGAGATGGTTTTTTATCTTGGCAATGGCCAAATAATATGAGAATTACAAAAAGATGTTAGCCAAAAAAAGACAAGGCGGCCATTGTGAGCCTCGAACCTTATTGTTCTATTACTTTTGAGATGATAAACAAATCAGCTATGAAATTATTCAAGTAAGCAGACCAAATCTAGACAGCTCAGAAAACAATAAATAACACACAAATCATTTTTTGCAGATAACATTAGGCAACTAGGTCAATGACCGGCAAAAATTCAAGTGGTCGCGATCCTATTGATAACTTGTGGCTTGTAGCAGAAATCAATTGTCACGCACAGCTGCCTAGATTCACAACCGATTGATCACGAGACAGCGTAGTGCAATGATTGGAAATCAGTTTCTTTCGAAGATTTTGTATAGTTTTATCATTGAGTGCACCAGTATTATAAGGAAATATTTTATCTTGGCTCTTAAAATTATTAAAAATAATATTAAATGTAATTTTCTCTTTACAGGACCTAACCCCCGTACACGAAGATGGAGAAATAGTCGAAGACAAATTAATTGCTCTTCGTGACAACCTAATAGCTCTCGGTAAGAGCGAAGCAGACATCGCCCCAGCAAAGGCCGAGCTCCCAGACATCGACCGAGACGTCTCTGACGAACACTCGATCGTTAGAATCCTAGAACTATGGCAGGCCATGTTCAGAGACACCTTCCTTCACTACCACAGGCTATCAACCGCTCTAGTCAGGTCAGGAGACGCGGCGACAGCGCTAAGACTATGGCACGAATATCTAATAGATCTGCAATCGTTCTTATCTGGTTCAGTACCGGCTGACTATGAAAACCTCACAGAGCATAGAAGGCTTTGCAGGGTGCACAAGAACCTGTTAACGTCACAGAGGTCAGTCCTCATGAACGAGAACAGAGAAACGAGAAACAGGGACTTAGCTGACAAGTTCGACACGCTAACAAACCTACACAATGAGACGTTAGCCAGAATCGTTGAAAGACACGATGAAGTATGTACAAGGATCACTGCGTGGGATGACTACAGAGAAGTCTACACGGAACTGCTCAGATGGCTCAAGGAAATGGAACGAGAGAAGGAAAAGCTCCAACTCAGATACGTTCACATTAAGAGGATACAGAAAATACTGACCAAGATACAGAATCTCTCAGATAAAGTACCTGAAGGCAGGAGACAATCTGACAAGTTACTAAAGGACCTGAAGAAAGTTCTCGAATTCACTGAAGAAGCATACGGAGCATCTGTAAGGATGGAATACGCTGGCATGGTGAAGAGAGTTGACAACTTACAGGCAAGTCTCGACACCTGGAGAGATTTCCTCAACAGAATACTCGGCTTGATCAATGAATACGAAAACCTCTCGAACAATGAACTCCACAAACTATACTCAAAGACTCAGGACGAAATCATGTCTTACTCCGACGAAGAAAGGTTATCAAGGCCACAGCTTAAAAAGGCAGTCGAAAAGTACTCGGACTTAAGAACAAAGATTGTGAAGACTGAAACCCAAATTGAAGCCCTAAGTGTTATTCAAGAACAACTGAAGGAGTGCCTGAGTCCTCAGGACATACGGTTAGTGAACCAGAGGGTGTGGCAGCTCCGTCAACAGCGCGCCGACCTCGAACATCAACTGTCCATCATCATTCACCGACTGCAAGAAAGGTTAGAAGTTTATACAATCTTCGAATCACGTGTAACACGATTTGTTGAATGGATTAGTACCCTCGAAACTCGCCTCGAAGCCTCAAGCCAAAGCACGGAAATCGGAGCTATTGACCCTCAGGACCTCATCCGAAGGATAAACTCCGAAGTCCAAGCAGAAACCGCCATGAAAGAACGAGAATTCGAATGGCTCACCGAAACTGGCTCCACTCTAGTCGACCTATCTAAGAAAGATGAAAAATCTTACAGCAAAAATACATCTAAGCAACTCAAAGAAATACAAGAACGTTGGCATAAGATGCAAGAGACAGGAAGGTCGAGAATAGCTAAGATCAACGAACTCCTGGAAACGATATCGCAACTAGAAGAACGGCTTACTGAAATTAGGTTAAAACTACATTCCATAGAATCTAACTTATCTACATCTGTCGTATTAGAATACCTAACGACGAGGGCTGTTGACGAGAAATTCAAGGATCGGGATGACATTCATAAGAACATTGAAAATGAGAGCGGAGAGGTAGGGGAAACCTTGAACCTCTGCGAGCTCGTGTTCAACGACCCTGACGTGCTAAAAGGAAACTTCGACCTCCGCAACCTGCACACTGGCGTCGACATCGTCGAAAAGAAATGGAAGAACATCTGCGAGATGTCTGAACAGCGAAAGAACGCGCTGAAAGAGGTCCGCAAATCCGCTGAACTGGCCAACTCATTGCTACCTAAAGTTGAAAAGAAGCTCGACTCTATTGAGAGGAGAGTGGAGAAGATTGAGACGAGGAAACAACGCGGGGAGCCTGAAGATGAGAGCGTATCTAAAGCCGTGATCAAGGACTTGGAGAGCATAGAGGGAGATGTGAAGAGATTAGAAGATGCTTATAGCAGGTTAGCTTCAGCCCGAGGGGTGGAACTCCGTGGGTCTGGGGCTGACGAGGCTGCTCGCCTCAGGGCGGCGGTGCGGCGCTGGCAGCAGCTGCGCGGGCGCGTGGACGCGGCGGGAGCGGACGCGCACCGGCAGTTCGTGGCGGCGCACGGGAAAGCGGTTGTAGCGCTCGCTGAAGCCGACGTGCGGCTGACCAGAGCGCTGCATCTAGCGCCCACGCCGCTAGATAAGGTCGCCACTTTGAAGGAACTTGATGTAAGTTACTAATATACTTTGTAAACTTTCTACATCTACGTATACATGACACACACGCAAACGAAGCACTAGTATTTGATGTGTTAATTTGTACTATCTAAGTAGTTGTTAAAACTTCACAGACGTGATAGATATTGGTATTTAATTGTCATAATCTTATTGATTTGATACTAATAATATTTTTGAAATTTCATTCGTTTATCAAATTAAGACATCATATGAGGCACACAAACATAAATCGCTTATTGCAGAAACAGCTTCAAAGAATGTTGCCACAAAAATAAAATATTTATTTGGTCGACAAAAATTAGCAAAAATTAACAAAAGATAGCAATAATTAGCCGTGAAATCCATGTATATAAATCCCACTGTCCACTTCCAGGGCGTCGAACAAGAGCTCCTAGAATGCCAAGCATTCGTAGAGGACGCGGACCGCCTAGCGGCCGCAGTGTCCACAGTGTCGGGAGTGTCGGACATGGTGTCGGAGTACCGCGCACTGTTCGCTGATGTGCGGACACGGCTAGATCTGGCCAGAGCTGAGGTCGTCGGTGATGTGGATTCTGCTGTGCAGGTAAGGGATATGACAGTTTCTTGGTGTAAAGAATAAAGAGACTTCACAAAAGTGGCACTTGATAGACAAATACATGCTGGCTGTGAGAAATCGATTTGTCTGCCGAAGGTTTTCATCACTAGATAAAGAGTTTTGCGAAAAGATCAATGACCAGCAGACAATCTGCGATATTGACAGACGATTGACACTAACAAGAACATTTTCTTTTTACCACAGGTGGACACCCTCAAATGGGAAACAGACGCCGCCCTCCAAGTAGACACCCTCACGTCCAAGGAGACCTACCGAGCAGAGCTGGCAATAGCCGTCAAAGAGACCTCGGATGCCTTAGAGGCCCTCCGAACCTCCCTCCACTCACAACCCAACGACAAGGCGAGCAGTGACGAACTAGCTACTGCTGCCAAGGAAATTGCCAAAGCTGGTGCCAAACCTGGACAAACATTAGAGCTGGCCAAACATTTGTCTGAACTCCTACTCACAGAATGTGATGCGACTGAAGACGAGGCCATGCTCAAGGAAGTTGAATCTCTATCCCTAACCTATGAAGACTTACTCAGTCAAGCGAAGAAACGGGAACTCCAAATTAATAACTTGAGGTGAGTCTCAATTCAAAGGTCAGAATGCACGCAATTATAGATCTTGTGCGTCTGTAATTATGTGCGATTTTGGCATCTGGTGTAACTTGATCTGTAAGATTTGAATCTAACTGTTTTTTCGGACATTTCATGTAGATGACGGTGTATAGAAATGCTAAATGCTTTGAGTGATGTTTTTCTTATACTGCAAAACTTTCTGACTTTTTGTGTCTTTGATTCCGCTTGCCCAAGTTTCCGGGCTTTACTTCGTGACTTTTTAAAACTTTCAAGTAAATATTTTGTTTGAATAGTCTCTGCTTTGGACTTTCCAACTTCGCGCTAGTTTCACTATTTTAAGCATAATTATTTTGACAAAAAATACATTAACTGGATACTTTAAATATCCGCACACTTTTTTATTATTATTTTTGCGCTGCTCATTTTCGTCTCGAATTCCGGACTGGTCCTGTGACTTGCAACCTTCAATACATTAGAATGCTGCCCTCTATTTTCCTAGCAGTCTTTATTCCTGCATTTTCACTTTTCTTATTAACCCAGCATTCCTAAGGGTCTTAGCAATAGAGTCATCATATGAAATGTCCCTGTATTTAAGTCTTCAATGTTGTTATTTGATGATTGTTTTATGGTAGCACTTATAGCACTGTTTGGCAACTGGTGACGGGGCTTAAAACTGTTATAAAACAGTGGAAACTGTATCGGTGGTGTACAGCTCGCAACACAGTCCAGAAAAACATATAATTCGGATGGAAAGACCAAAAAAAAATTCAAAGTACTTTTGGTACGAATTTGTGTGGCTAACTGTACAATATTTTGTTGCATTTATAAACGGTATATTATTTATATCACTGATTCGATTTCAAGATAAGATATAAGATGGTAAATTCAGTAGTTGTAAATAAAATTAAAGACTGATATATTTAAGTTATACTCAAAATGCCGTGGAGTGCACTGACTAGATGATAAAATATAGATACGCCATATTATTATTATTAGTCATACATTATACCTACTTAATATCAAAACCAAATCATTTCAGAAGATAGTGTATTTCGTAATTTTTTTATCTTCAATAATTTAGATCCGCTTGCATCACAAATCATTAAATGCGTTAAGCGCCAAACTTATTTATAACATTGTTCAGTTTCTGTTAAACGTCTGAAGACGAGAGTGACAGAAGAATGATAAAATAAGTTTAACGCTAAACGAGCTGGTTCGAGATGGGGCAAGAAATTGTCTAGATACAGGAAAGGTCTTTGTTCAGCAGTGGGACATTATAAGCACAAAATAAAATACTAAATTTATTTAGTGATTTAAGATGCAAATGGGTATTAGTCCCTTTTAAAATCCTACGTTTAGCACGTGACATTCTTCTCTATCTCTCCCAACAAATCTTTTATCACTGTAAATTTCTAGCACTTGATGTACTACGCCGCAAGGCATCGTTCACACTGGCGTATCAGTTTTATCACGGGTCGTGACACGTGTGTAACAGCTTCCTAACCCGGCATGCTCTAAACACATGCGTTTTTGGTCCCTTAGGTTGCCCCACTCTGCGTCCTACGCGCTCACGTGCGAACAGTGAGTATCGCTTACCTAATATTTGTAGTTTTATTATATGCGTTACATTTCTGCTACATGTTTTTGTATTTCATATCTAGTAAAAAAAATATAGTCATATAACTTTTATCCGAGGAATCATAATGGCGGTTTCACATCTGTCAAAGTTGTCAAACTTGTATTTATTCTTGAAATAAAAGTTATCTGGTTGAGAAATTCGTAGTGGGTTTTCATAGTCTGACTGTATTTTTGTGTAGATGATTAGCAGTATTTTAGTAGATAGAAAGTCGAAAAAGGTTTTTTGAATCTTAATTGAAGTAACGAGTTGTCATATCTATTTTATTTATTAGTCACTGACAAAGTAGCAGAAATGATACGACATTGCATGGTGTGATATTAATCAGTAGTAGTAGTTAATGAAACACTTATTATTATTGGTGTATCTGCACTGCACTTTACAGAGTTTATGTTATTAGCTTTATATTTTGGGAATATATTTCTATGTGTAGTTGTTTGTCTGTTTGATGCAATTATTTTATTGCCAAAATATGTACCTATGTAGTTTATTTTGGTAAACACTGTGATGTTGAAATTCTTAGCTAGATGCTAACAAGAAGTATTTCATATTAAACACAATTTTTAAAATATTCTAGTCAAAATATTATTTGGCCTTTTGTTAATATTTATCATAAATAAATAATGCTTAATACATAATCTTCATGTAACTGAAACCATTTGCCCCATTTCAAATCAATCAATTCAAAGTCATAAGTGACGTTAATGTGGACTTAAACTGAAGTTTTTGGTCTTAAGCAGCGCCAATACGGACCGAAACTGAAGTTTTTGGGCCTAACTGGCACTCGTTTGAAGGTTTTGGTCCTTAATGGCGTTTAAAAGACCCTAAACAGATCCCCTGGTCCTAATCGCCACTGCTGCTTTATCTACACGTCATACCTCTCTCTCTGTAGTGAGTCTGGCCGGCTGACCTGCCCGCTGTGCTCGGAGCGCAACTGGAAGCAGCTGGACAACGACCTGTGGCGCCTGGAGCAGTGGCTGCAGTTCGCCGAGGCTACTGACGACGCGCGCACCGGACCGCCCGAGCAGTACGATACCTTGGAAGATGTTATACAGGTTAGTGTGCTGTTGAAATCGTAGATTAGGTGTAGGTGATACATACTATTATAAAATTCTCAGGCCCAGCAATTTGTACCAACCAATAAATGTTACCAATTGGTACCAGCCGGACAATCATTTGGAAACATTTTTGTTTACTGTTACTTGCAATATCAACAATGTTGTACGTGAATATTAAACTTAACCATCTTGCTAGCTAAACTGTATATATATTCACTTAACAAAAACTTCTTGCTTAAACATTTCACAACCTTTTTCCCAAGGGGCAGAATGATTGGCTACTAATCAAAACAACCAATCTGTTTCATTCTGTGCACTATTGAAATTTGTTCTATAACTGGTTTATTTCTACATCTTCTAGGACCACCGCGAATTTCTTCTAGACCTGGATTCGCACAAATCGATCGTAGTATCTCTAAACGTGGTGGGTTCCCACGTGGCCGCACACGCGCGCTCCGCCGCCGCCGCCGAGCGAGTGCGCGCGCGCCTGGGCGCCGCCAACGGGCGCTGGGACACCGCGTGCAGGCGCGCCGGCGACTGGCAGGCTCAGCTACAACGAGCCTTACTACACAACCGACAGTTCCACGACATCGTTGTGGAACTAGTGGCTAAGCTAGCAGCAGCTGAACGAACAGTGCGGGCTCGTGAACCACTACGCTTAGGAAGAGCCCCGGCTGAACTGCAGCGGGACTTCCGAAGATTTGCTGAACTGAGAGACGAATTGAGACGAGCAGAACCGAGAGTGTTGGCCCTACATGAAGCTGCAGCGTTGCTAGCACCGGGAGCAGGTCCACACACAAGATTGGCAGAACTCCGACTAAGACTGCAGTCTCTAAGGAAGCTGTGTTCAGTGTACGCGCTGAAGTTAGGCGCAGCACTCGCGCGGCGGCCGGCGGGAAGCACACATGCCTTGGCTGCTGCAGCCGCTACCTTGGCTCCACAGGTAAGAACTAACACAACATAACTACCACTATGAACTGTTGTAGCTGTAGTACAAAAAGGCTCCAGCGAAAAATAAAAAAAGGTTTAATAGATATTTTAAGAGACTATGATTTAAGGCCCGGTTCCACTAATCGCTAAACACATTCAGCGTAAACGATTTTAAAACATACTTGTAGTACTAAATGTACCTATTAAGTGAACAATAATCACGTGGGCCTAAATAAGTATTAAAAAATAAATATATTTAACATACAAAAATACCTTTATGTACTACAGCAATAAACTAAGTACACCCACACTACCTAAAGACGATTTTTACAAAGAAACAAAGTATCAAAATCAGAAAACTAATTAAATTCTAACATAGTATTTAGCCTCACCCACGCTTCACCTGCCCCAGCACAGTACCGGCAGACACAGAGCAAGCTTTGATTTTGTTAGAACACAACATGTAACACGAACTGTAACGCGTAATGTAACTGTTACTGTAACAGGTTTAAAGACAACTGATATAGAAAATAGTGTTCAAATAGATTTGATGAGATATTTTGATGATATAGCTGTACCTTAATTTGAAATGCAAACACTACACTGATACCAGATACAGGGTACCTGATAAAAAGTAAACGTTTAATGGTAATTTGGATCAAGACGCAATACATTCAGAAAACAAATACAAAACATGTCTTCCAAATGTTATTCTAATTGTTTGACAAAACTGACATAATTTAAGAATTGTTGAATTATGCTTACCATCAGGTGAGAAAGTGGTCAAATGCGACCATATCAAAAATAAATAAAAAATAACAGTTTTTGGTACCACTGCACATGGCTCTTGTAATTATTATTTTGAACTTAAAGTTACAATGCCCAGTATTTTAGCAAATCATCAAATTCCTCAGTAAAAGTAAACTGTAACATAGACAACCCAGTAAGTACTCCGTGCAGTGTTTGCAACACGTAGGTCCTACCACGAGTAGTCGCTTGGCACGTATGTTGACGTATTTTGTTCTTGTAGCTAATGGAGGACGACGAGGATGAACTGTCGAGCTTACAGCTGCCGCCGCTCGACGAGACGCAGTAAGTACACAAGCATAGATAAAGATTAGTAGCGGCTGATACACTATTGAGGGCTTTTAACATGTCACTAAAATCAATTAGACATTCCCATGTACATTTTTCCACATTCTTATCTTTTGCCTTTCTCTGATCAATTAAAAAACTAAGAAAAATATATTGAATCTTTATAACAAAAAAAAACTTGTCTTCAAAAGTGTATCATCGTTACATTGGTTTGAACGCCTAACCACCTCTTATTTTGCGTAACTGTTTTCTAATGTAGTATAGACTTACTTTCCTAATAATTTTATTAAACAATTACTTGTCTACTTCAATTCAGTTAAAGATTTCTTCTATAATTCGGTATGTAAAGTAAAAATTCAACCGATTCCAAAACTATTTCGAGTTTTTAGGTTTGTAAGCCTTATTTTTCTATTTTTAGGTCTTGAAATATTAAGTTCGTATTTATTTTCACAAAAATAGATCATTTGACTTTTACTTGATCTCTAAATAACGTCCTAAAATATCCTATAAAGGGAACTTTCAGTGCCTCTTGTAATGAAATAATTAAGGCCCACTTGCACGAAAAACCCAACCCAGAGCTAGTCGCCAACACGAGGTTAAATTGACAGTTCATCATACAATATGCTCAATTTAACCTCGTGCTAGCAACCAACTCCGAGGTTGTCTTTCATGCAAGTGGGCCGTTGTTTTGTACGTGTCAAGCGTTAATGTCAACGTCAAGTCTTATGCCATTCAGACTACTTTATGACGTCAGGACGAACAAAACTTAAAAAAATAACTATAGCTAGGAAAAACGAAATATTGAAATAAGTTGCTTAAAATAATTAAATCTATTAATTAAAAATATCTGAAAAATACTTTACATACCGAATTCTGCCTTCTATGAATTTGTATCCGTCTTTACTTCTACTTAATTTTTCTACCTTTTAAAAACCATATCTACATGAATGACAAGGTTATTTTGCAGTTGAAGTTTACTAAATAACTACTTATAGTCATTATTTTATTCAATGAAAATCAGTGAGTTTCACCAATTATTGTAGACTGTACCTACTGGCCCATCATCATCATCATCAGCCTCATAATGTTCCCACTGCTGGGACTCAGGCCTCCTCTCTGTGAGAGAGGTAATGGGCCTTAATCCACCACGCCGGCCCAGTGCGGGTTGGTGGATGTCACATACTGGCCCATCTGAATTAAAAAATCGAAAAAAAGCCATCATGACAAGATTCGAAGGACCATATTTTTACTTCGAGAACATTTTGTTACTTTTTTTCACATTGTTGGCAAACTTCAACTGCAAGAGCCTGGACCCTCCTAACCAAATACTAACCGTACCATTGACCTCCACAGACCGGCAGTGGATGAGGCAGAGGACACGAGCGAGGAGGGGGAGGGCGCGCTGTTCGGCATGGCGCGCGGCCTGCGCTTCGTGTGCCGCGTGGCGCGCGCCAGCCTGCCCTTCCAGGCGCTGCTGCTGCTGCTGCTGGGGGCCGCCGCGCTAGCCCCCCACGCGTTGTCTGACTGCCGCCGCAACCCCCTGGCCTTGGACCCCGTACTTCGGTACCCCGACGGCCCACCGCCGCTGTGAGCACAACAACTAGGAACCCACGCCCTACCACTTTCGACGCCTCCACTATTATATACTGCGTCGACAGTTGTAGGTCGTGAGGATACAGGATGTCACAGCCCACCACTTTCGACGTCCCCTCCACACACGTCGCCAGTCGTGGGTTGTGACGTCACAGGACCTCATGCCCCACCACTCCCGACGCCCCCTCCACACGCGCCGTCAGTGGTAGTTCGTGACGTCACCGCGCCATTGAACACATTCCATCGAGCCGCCCCGCGCCCCGACAATGTATCTTTCGCATCAGCGCTACGTTACTTAATTATTAGCTAGTAAGGACTGTTTATAAAACGTCGAAAATAAAGCCTTTGCATTGATTCAATTTGTGTTTTTTATTTCACATATACTTCTTATGTACACATCTTACATATACAATAACTGACTGGTATACTTCGTCTACAAACCTGAACTTTTCACTGTTAAATCTCGGAGCCTAATTAACTAGCAATACCAATCTATGGTACCTACCACGTACAACCACATAAAGTTCACACACAACCACTGTTCTCCTCTAGCCTGACCTGGCCTGGCCTAGCCTTTGAGCTTTCAAAATGCCTGTAACAAAATAATAAGTTCAATACCTGAACAAATAGTTACCACAATATTAATAAATTTAATTTTAGTCTAATCTGAAATGATCCTTGGATTCAAATCATTTTTTAATAACAGTTTCAAAACTATATCTGGATAAACAAAATCTACGTGTAAATAAAATTCAATGAAAACCGCCAGTTCTGTAAATAGGAACTTAACAGAAAGCACAACACAAATACGGTCAAATTCATGTTCGATTGAACTTTGAAGACCTGTAACTACCAATGACCATTTCATAATTCATTATTGTTAAATCAGTTTGTAGAGTGAATGAGACGAAATAAAGTTTTGCACAGAAAATTTACACAATATAATCACTTACATCTATACAAAACACAGAAAATTCTAAAGTTATGGGAATTCGAGTATTACAATGAGGCAGTGCATGTGCCGTCCGGCTCGCATCAAATCCCACGGGTCACAACCTAAAAATTGGGTTTACAAGTAATAATTAGGTTGAAAACCGTCTGTATTTGATAAAATAACCCTTAGCAGGTAAAGATAACGTAAGTATCGACTTACTAAGACAAGTAGGGGTAGCTGGTCTTAGTCCTGATGCAGGAGTGTCTCCGTCTCCGGCGCTGCGTCCAGTTGGAGCAGTAGGAGCGGCCGGCTGCCATGCCCGCGCTCGTGCTGGAGCCAGCGCGCAGGTCGTCAGGACTCGGGCAGGGACTCGGCTGGGAAACAAATTGACATATGTTACCGATCAATCTGCTTATCCTTTTCCTATGTTGGCGTCAGCTCCTAATCGGATGCAGTATATGTATAGATATTTCAAATAATCAGTGCGCGCGGCGCCATGTGTGCGTGCGCTTGCAATTATGCATTTGTGTGGCAATGAAACGGCAGTCGTCATCCGAGCGAACAACCACCCACACATGCTTACCCACACATAGCGCCGCGCGCAAAGATGAGTTGAACCACAGATATAAATCTAACTAGAAGACGCGATTGATTGCATGTACTTCGCGTGTCAAAAATAGAGTAAATTTACGATCAATGATCGTACTTTGTGCTTTTCATTTAGCATTATCGGCACCGGAAATCCACCGAAATCTAGAAAAATCCCTAATTATGCCATATTGAGCTGTAAATACTGTTTATAAAAAGTTGTCCGAAGCATTGGAAATGTTTTCTTTCATTGGTAAGTAAATTTGTTTTTAAATTGTGTGTGAAAAAGTGGCACGCTTGGTTTTCATACAGATGTGTGAGTTGAACTGTTTCTATATCAGTATTTGGCATGGAGTGAATGATCCCTATCGAACCTCCACAACCCAGTAACTGAATAACATGATATCCTTAACCATAACTGGTGTAAGATTAGGGTTTCTGACTATAAGTGACTACCTGTAACAACTGTCAAAGATGAGTACAAAACGACAGCCGGGGACCAATCGTTTAGCGTGTTTTCTGAGGTACGAAGGATTTTCGGTGTGTTATGGTCAACCATCCATTGACCAAACCCCGCCAACCGTTCCTTTAACTTGAAGATCAACCCGTGCGGCTCTTAAGGCCTCAAATACACAGCGAACCAATAGCGTGGCGAAGAATTTCTATTATGTAAATCGGTCCATCATCATCAGCCTTTTTAATGTTCCCGCTGCTGGGACACAGGTCTCTTCCCTGTAAGAGGGAATGGGCCGTAATCCACCACGCGGGCCCAATGCGGGTTTGTGGATGTCACATGTATTCGGACTTTTGGTTCTAGGACATTTCCTCACGATGTTTTCCTTAACCGTTTTAGAGCAGCAGTGGTGAAATAATTTAGGTGCACTAAGTAAAGCGCCTGCCTGGTTTTGAACCCAGGACCTATAACTTATAAGTCGCGGCTGGTACCACTAGGCCACCATTGCACTCAATCGGTTCGCTATCGCTTTTCTATGTGACTAGATTCAAACGATACCATACATTACAAAATAAAAACGGTTCGCTGTCTTTATGACGAGGCCTTTACTATTCAGCCACGGGCTCTAAAACAAATTATTATTAGAACAAAAAGCAATCAATGGACAACTGCTGATTAACGGGACCCTGTTATACTACGCATTTGCTATCTGTTTGTCTGTCTATCACAGGATCTTTGGAATCGTAATAGGTCAATGAGATATATTTTTTTTCTCCTTTGGATTGCGCTTGACCACTATCTCACCTGATGGTAAGTTGATGATGTGGTCGACGGTGAAGCACGCTTGCCAAAAAAAACCTATTCACTCTTGACTTAAAGACCCCTGGATTGTAGCTATCGGGAAACACAGACTCCGGCAGGGAATTCCACTCCTTAGCTGTACGCATAATGAAAGTGTCCCCAAAACGTTTTGTGCTTATGGGTGGGATAACCGCCATGTACCGATGATGCATCGCCGTACGTCTGGTAGTCCGATGATGGAACGGGCTGGGCGGAATTAGATTATGCAATTCCATCGCACACACCCCGAAATGAATCCGATAAAAAACCGACAAGCTGGCAACTCGGCGACGATGTTCAAGGCTTTGGAGTTTTGACTTGACCAGTGCCTCATTGCCGATGAGTCACTTGGTCCGCTTTTGGATCGACTCTAGTGCATCAAGCTGGTATTTGGCAGAACCGTCCCAGAGGTGAGAACAGTACTCCATGCATGATCGAACCTGCGCTTGATACAAGTTGAGCAGCTATTCCAGCGTGAAGTACCTTCTCACCTTCGCAAGGATCCCTAACTTTTTGGCAGCCAGCTGAGCCTTTGCCTCAATGTATGGGCCAAAATTGAGAGTCTTCCAGTAGCCCGTGCGTTGGACAAGTATCTCTCAGCAACAGTGCTGTCATCTGCATACCCAAAGGTTTTAGCAGATCGTTTATGTGCTACAAGAATAATGTTGCTGAGAGTACCGACCCCTGAGGGAATGCCGGGGGGCATTAATATCCAATTGGTCCGACGAGCAACCATCGATAACCACTCGAATGGACCTATCTGAGAGATAAGAAAAAGGAAGGAAGTCTGCAATCCAATTAAGCTTACCAATAAGGATTTCGTGCCAGACCCTATCGAAAGCCTTCGAAATGTCGAGGGAGAAGGCAAGCGCTTCCCCGTGTCTCTCGATGGCCTCACTCCATATGTGAATGGCATACGCTAGAAGATTCCCAGTAGATCGTTTTCGATTTTACCAATAGAGGCGTCATACTCATTATAAAGAAATAAAAACATGGCGATATTTTACTTTAGTTACCTACATAGGACGTAGTACGGTCCGTGGATGGGTAACCATTTCAACATACCAAGATTCCTCCGTGCCAACATACCTTTATACCTATCTTTGACCCAGTTTTAGGGTTCCGTACCCAAAGGGTAAAAACGGGACCCTATTACTAAGACTCCGATGTCCGTCTGTCACCAGGCTGTATTTCATGAACCGTGATAGCTAGACAGTTGAAATTTTCACAGATGATATATTTCTGTTGCCACTATAACAAGATATACTAAAAACAGAATAAAATAAATATTAATGTGGGTCTCCCACACAAAAAATGTGATATTTTTGCCGTGTTTTGCGATAATGGTACGGAAACCTTCGTGCGCGAGTCCGACTCGCACTTGGCCGGTTTTGATATATGTATAATGTTACCTAGTTGTAAATTACCGAGTTCTCAAACATTTAAAGTTTTAAAGTTTATTAATTAATTGTTACAAAGAGACCTATGACATAGTTATCTTATCTTTAACTATTTTAACAATCAAGGCGGTGATGCTCAAACTAGGTAAGAACCCGTATTTACGGGACCTCACTGAACCCATGTTGAGTAAACCCCGGATTAAAGCAATCCAACATAGTATTTATTGAGTAAACTTAAGTTATGACATTGAAAAACTAAAATCAAGGTATTATTTAAACACAGCTGTTCAAACATAAAACTGTAAAGAAAGTGAAGGTGATTCAGCTGAACATTATTCAAGAAAATCTTAACATACCTATACACAGTACTTATGCAAATAAAACGCAGTTATTAAAAAACTTCTAATTTTTTTTTATCTTGCGATTGTCTTTCGAAGCCATTAACAGATGGGTTGTGTGCGTCGTCGTCAAGTGAGGTTCGTCTTCCCAGCGGAAGAAACCACCTCTTTATTAATTGCTTGCTTTATTCAACAAGGTCCCATATATATTGGCGCTTAAGCCTTCTGCTGTCCAATGGTACATTTAAAGCGGTGGCTAGGCTGTTGGTGTGTGACATTATACGGTTTTTGTATTGCCTTGTTTTGAGCTCCTCTCTCACAGTTGTAACTTGTAAATGCTCGTGCAGTTCAGATTTTAAGGAACCAAGGAGCGTCTGATATGTTTGTAAGGACTTTGTTTTGAAAGGGAGTTTAAATTATGAGGAAGCTGACTCTTCATTTTGAACAGTAATCCCTGATGGCCAAACCTTATCAAAAGCTTGCTGCACGTCAAGAAATACGGCAGAGCAGTACTGTTTCTTTTCGAGTGATTCTCTTATGGAGTTGACGACTCTGTGTACTTGTTCCACAGTTGAGTGACCGGCTCTGAATCCAAACTGATGTGGTGGTATTATGTTGTTCTCTTCCAGGATTTGGTTTAATCGCTGCGATCTAGGATACATTGTTTATTTCGGAGTTCCAGTACCTTCGGGCTTCATCATCAGATCAGTTTGATGGTACCATTTTCATCAGTACCATTTATTTATAAGTTTTTGCTTTATCATAGTCGGTTTACTATTTGAGATATCTTATAACCGTGACACACTTAGCATTAAGGAGTTCCAGTGGCCATCTGTGGTCTTCTTCATCAGTTCCACTTCACCTAATGATACTTTCTGAGTGCAAATGATAGCATTGTTAATAAAAATACCAAAATCGCTGTATGTATGCCTATAATATTTGAGGATTTCCCTCGATTTCGCCAGGATCCCATCATCAGATCCTGACCTGATGACCGTGGTACCACTTGGAAAGTATACTTACACATTCAAACAAAAGAAGAACTTTCCAAATCGGTCCAGGCGTCTTTGAGTAATCGGGGAACATAAATAAAATAAAATAAAAGATTCCGATGAATTGAGAACCTCCTACTTTTTTTGAAGTCGGTTAATTATTGAAGTAAATAATTTTCTACGTCTCACGTCCACATCTGCCCCTTTCAAGTAATATTAAAGGCTAAGGAGTGGAATTCCCTGCCGGAGTCTGTTTCCCGACAGCTACAATCTAGGGGTCTTTAAGTCAAGAGTGAATAGGCTTTTTTTAGGCAAGCGTGCTTCACCGTCGATCACATCATCGCTTACCATCAGGTGAGATAGTGGTCAAGCGCGAGCCTATAGCGCAAAAAAAAAATATTACTGAAGGCTGGGTTTATTTTATGTCTTTAACTTATCGGTTAATTTTAGCGTTCTACAAGTCGCATGACACTCAAATTAACCTTAAAATAAATGTCTGGCAGTCATTATGACTAAAATTAACCGGTTCAGGTCACAAATATTAACCCGTTCAATGATGCAGTGTCCTTTGCTTTATTTTATTATTTTTAGGGTTCCGTACCCAAAGGGTAAAAACGGGACCCTATTACTAAGACTCCACCGTCCGTCTGTCTGTCTGTCACCAGGCTGTATCTCATGAACCGTGATAGCTAGACCGTTGAAATTTTCATATATGATTTATTTCTGTTGCCGCTATAATAATAAACACTAAAAAGAGAATGAAATAAATATTTAAGTGGGGCTCCCATACAACAAACGTGTTTTTTTCGCCATTTTTCGCGATAATGTTACGGAACCCTTCGTGCGCGAGTCCGATTCGCACTTGGCCGGTTAATTTCTATTCCGTACCTACAAATAAAATATATCTAATGGTGCCACCCCTCAAATATTCAATTTTAGATAATTAGTTAAATATCAATGATGAAATTGTATTGCCTTAGTTAGACCGTTAGGTTTTTATTAACTTACAAAAGTTATGTTAACAACATAAGTTATGGCATTCAGACTTCAGAGTACCGTAGTTTAGTACTATCACTACTCATTAGATGGCGCTTTCCATTCACGTCATGTTTCTCAATCGCGGTGTTAAGATTCTCCGCCGTTGAACGACCCTCGCGAGATTTTGTAGTGAAATCATACTTACCTGGCATAGGGGATACCGTGATCATGAAGGCGGTTCCCCCAGGGCGAGGCCTTCCCATTGCACTGCGGTTAGGTTGACCCCTGCGATTATCCCTAATGTGGATAACTCGGATGCGTAATTTTTGGTAGTGGGGACTGCGTACGCGCCGTCCCCCTGGAATACTCATAATGCTGCTAAAGTGCTAACTAAACAGTTGCGAGTTCGCAAAATTTTTTGTAGCGTGCGATCATTGTTATTCAAAGAACTCTGTCTACGTAATCGACAAAAACTCCTCAGGCAGAGTTTAAAATTAAAGCCACGTACCGACACTATGAACTATTTAATCAGACGATAGCTTATACAACAATGGAAGCTTATCCTAAGTTTGTGTACATTATATATCACGTCTATTTTGAAGTTTTATCATCATGCACCGTAACTATTGATACTTATAATTACAGTCTAATAAGTACGTAAATGCACAAATCAATCAACGGTCAAGAAGTTACAGCCCGCAACGTCTGTAAACACCGAAATAGTTTCAGCATACTAATAATTAGATATCCTCATGCAATAACGGCTTTTGAACGTGTGCAAAGAGCATAATTCATGACCGTATACACCGGTAGACTAGACAGCATTCAGGTAGACAATACAATCGGCTCGCGGCGGGAACACCATTTAAAGTAACCCACAAATATTGAATACATTGAGCCCTCGAACCGATTGTTGTTTTTGTTTCAGAATCTGACTGCAATCTATAAAATGAGTCCACGAGAGTCCCTCAGAGAAAAATTTAAAGAGATCGATATACTCTACCTTCTCTTTATATATTGGAATGTATTTTGTATGTCCGCAAAAATCGAGGGCTTTTCAAAACTAGAAGCGATTTCCATAATTTAAATACACGCAGTAAGCATGAAGTTGTAATACCCAAATTCAGATTAACGAAAACTAGCAAGTCTTTTCTTATAAACAGTATACGCTTTTATAACAAGTTGCCAAAGGCAGTTATAGAATTGACCGATGGAAAGTTCAAAAACTACATCAAACGTGTCCTTATTAAAAAAGCATATTACAAAATCAAGGACTACGTTGAAGATAAAAATTTTAGCTCCTTCTGCGCATGCGGCTTCCCTGGTAACTCATAAACGGCACAAATATGTGAATGTCTCTAACTATTCTCAATCTCATTTTTACTTTTTTTCTTTCTTTTAATTAGACTTTTTACAATGATTTCAATAATCTTTATAGCCCTTTGCTACGAATAGTTACAGCACTGATAACAACATTTGTGCCACATGTTAAATTTAGTCTTGTTATATATTTTTATTTATTTTTTCCTTTGTATAGATTCTTTTACTGATTGTTTTGTGAATGTGTGAACATTGTAGGCCTTCTAGATTTCTAGACGCTTGTTAACATTTGTTAACACTCTCGTTTATACAATTTTTTTTTAGTTTCTTACGACTTACTGTCGGGCCTACGTTGTCCCCCCATATTCTAAGCACTAATACTGTAACGTGGAAATATAGTAAAAACAAACCAATTTTTTTAAAAGAGTAACCGTGGAGTTTCTTGCCGGTTCTTCTCCACAGGAAACGACTAACCCGAACCGTGCACCTTTTGTCGACGTTTTGTGGGCACTTGCCCATGTAGGCCTATGTGAAATAAAAAACATTTGATTTGATTGATTGATTTGATTTGACATAACCACTTTTTGCTGTCACAAAGTAGCCTTTTTACAAATCCCTAATTCTAATTTCTACAGTTTTCTTATTGCTGAACTGAAATATCCTTTCACCTTCTAATTACATAATTTCCATCACCATCAGAAAAGAGAATCATTTTAGTGTTATCTTATGAAGATGTTTCACGATAGCGCACTCTGGTTAGTGGTTAGCTTCAGAAGAACTTGTATTAATTCACATACGGCACAATGTTACTGTTAACCTTGAACTGTTACGACATTATTATGTGTAACTCAAACTCACGTGTAGTTTGTAAGCTTGCCACTAGATGGTGGTCTTGATGCTTTGTTACTGAACTAGTATTTTAGCGATAAGAGCCCTCGCAAACTACAATTTTTTATGGGTCGATAGTTTGGTCGCGCTTTTTATCAGTATGAGGAAATATGTCAGTTCGCACATTATAATGAATGTAATTTTCAATCCGACCAAAGTATCAACCGTTAAAAATTCTGTAGTTTGCGGGGGCTCTTACTGTTTCTATTTTTATCAGAACTTCGTTGTATTCGTTTTCCTATGTCCGAGTATATAGGAGACTAGCGGCCCGTCTCAGATTTGCACGGGTTTTTAACAAAAAAATCAGAATTAAAATGTGAAATACACACGCATAAACCCTTCTATTTGCGTCAGGATACTGAAAAAAATTATAAAGAAAGCTTGAATATTATTATTAAACAGTCAGTGAACTTTATTTTTTTTTTTTTTGTTTATTTTTTTGTTATTTTTTAATAAGTATTTTTTTTTCCAATTTTTCTTGACATTGATTCCCCTCCCGGACGGCCCGTGCCCCAGTGACGCCTACATGCTACATCGCAAGTTTTTTCTAATACTTACATTTGAATGGAATGTCTGAATTGAATATTTCAAAAAGTTATATAAATGTATTGAAGCAGTCTTGAATATGAAGTAATTTATTTTGATAAGCATTAATACCAAGATGCAAATAAAGAGCCTTTTCTAGCGGCGGCATTTTAATTAATTTTTTGAAATAAAGAACACTTATAATAGTTAGACGTATGCCGTCGCAACATTTTTTGTAAATAATGACGTGTTCTGCAAAGTCGTAGTACATTATTTTATTCTATCATCATTAGTTTTCGCAGCGCACACGATGTAAAGATTATTTTTGATTATTTTTTTTACCCCTTGGTTTACATTATTGGAGTTTTAGTAAGGATCCCTAATTTAAAAAAAAATATAATATAGCCTATGTCACCCGGGGATAGTGTAGCTTTCCAACAGTGAAAGAATTTTTAAATCGGTTCAGTAGTATCGGAGCCTATTCAATGCAAACAAACAAACATACAAAAAATCAAATCTTTCCTCTTTATTATAATATTAGTTTATAATAGTTTAGATAATGACGTGACACATGAAAATCTTCAATTCATTGTAATATTAGATAAGTAGTGCTAGTATTGGTATGTAGGTACAATCCTACAGCTACGGGTGGCCACCTACTAGAGTAACTTAAATAGACAGACTACATTCCTACTACTATTCCGATAAAAAAATACAAAGAATACATACATACATAAACTCATGCCTTTTTTCCATGGGGTAGGCAGAAACTACAGAATGGCACCTGCTACGATACCTATATACTCATTTAGCTTCACTCACGTTTATATATCTAGTTATACACGCACGCCGGTTATGAGTACTGTGCACCTAGCCTTTCTGAAGAACATCACCAATAAGGTCTATGTATGTATTAGGGCGTCCCATAGAAATATTTATATATCTATGGGGCGTCCCCTCTGCCGCACTGTGGATCGAAAATCGGCTCTAGAAGACATAGGAACTTAAATTTAAAATTGTCGGTTTTTTTGCTTGAAATGGTTTCTAATAGCCAATATCATACTTATATATTTCATAGGACGCAATCTGGTAGGCAAAAGGGCAAGTTTTATTTTTTTTGCTAAAAAAATGTATGGAGCTGATATAAAAAATGCATAAATCTCCGGAACCGCAAGACTAACCGTAATATCCTTGCACCCGGTTATAGAACTATTTATTTATGATTTTTTGACATACTTCGTATAACGAGAAAGACTGCATTTTTTTTTTTTTAAATCCTCAACTTTTTTACCTAATATATGCTATAAATAGAAATAGACGTGTTATGTGATGTGTCTATGTATCTTAAAAAAAATATTTTAAATTATTAAAGATATTTTGATGTTTATTAACCGACTTCAAAAACGGAGGAGGTTCTTAATTTGTTTAACTTTTTGTGTATGTTTATTCAGAGATATCTTCGCCAATTATTAACCGATCTTGATGATTCGTTTTTTGTTTGAAAGAATATGGTCCCAGATTGGTTCCAGTTAAATTTGATAAAGACCTGTTGAATAACTTCGGAGATATTCAATGGAACTCTTCAATAAATGACGGTAAACCACCATAGATTGCTGCAATCGCATGTCTGTATATTGTTAATACCATTTCATAACATAACATCGCACCAGTAGACTCTGAAGGGGTACGCAGATGTGTACAGTTCACCCTTCTACACTCTCATTTCATCAGTTATGTTCAAGTTCCCTGTTATTGGGGTTATCTATTTGGGCATAGCATTTTTGTTTATTAACCGATCTAGATGATTCCGTTTTTTTGTTTAAAAAAATATGGTCCTGGATTGGTCCCAGTTAAATTTGGTAAAGATCTGTTAAATAACTTCGGAGATATCCAAAGAACTCTTCAATAAATAACGTAAAAACACCCAAAATGGCTTTAATCGCATGTCTGTATATTGATTATAATTCAGAGTTTGGGAGATAAGTGTTGTATATTGGCAATTAAAGTTATGATGATTTACCGTCATTTATTGAAGAGTTCCATTGAATTTCGCCGAAGTTCTTCATCAAATCTTTACCAAATTTAACTGGGACCGATCCGGGACAATACTCTTTCAAACAAAAATGATATGCCCAAATATCTAATCCCAATAACAAGGAACTTGAACATAACTGATGAAATGAGAGTGTAGAAGGGTGAACTGTACACATCTGCGTACCCCTTCAGAGTCTACTGGTGCGATGTTATGTTATGAAATGGTGTAAACAATATACAGACATGCGATTGCAGCAATCTATGATGGGTTACCGTAATTTATTGAAGAGGTCCATTGAATATCTCCGAAGTTATTCAACACATCTTTACAAAATTTAACTAGGACCAATCCGGGACCATACTCTTTCAAACAAAAAACTAATCATCAAGATCGGTTAATAATTGGCGAAGATATCTCTGAATAAACATACACAAAAAGTTAAACAAATTAAGAACCTCCTCCGTTTTTGAAGTCGGTTAATAAACATCAAAATATCTTTAATAATTTTAAATATTTTTTTTAAGATACATAGACACATCACATAACACGTCTATTTCTATTTATAGCATATATTAGGTAAAAAAAGTTGAGGATTTAAAAAAAAAATAAAAGCAGTCTTTCTCGTTATACGAAGTATGTCAAAAAATCATAAATAAATAGTTCTATAACCGGGTGCAAGGATATTACGGTTAGTGTTGTGGTTCCGGAGATTTATGCATTTTTTATATCAGCTCCATACATCTTTTTAGCAAAAAAAATAAAACTTGCCCTTTTGCCTACCAGATTGCGTCCTATGAAATATATAAGCATGATATTGGCTATTAGAACCCATTTCAAGCAAAAAAACCGACAGTTTTAAATTTAAGTTCCTATGTCTTCTAGAGCCGTTTTTCGATCCACAGTGTGCCGTCCCGTCGGCCTTGTAAATACCTTTCATTCATCCTCTCAACATGGCCAAACCATCTTAACATACTCTCTTCAATTTTAGTCATAGTTACATCTTATATTAAACCACAACGTCGTCGTATTACATCATTCCTCAATCTATCATTTAAAGTTACACCAAACATAGGTACTTCGCAAGGAACGCATTTCTACTGCGTTATTCCTACTTTCATGTCTTTTTTGCTATACCCAGCCTTCACTTGCATACATAAAGTGTAAGAACCAGCACGCTGTTGTGAATGGCGATTCGAGCCTCCTGAGACATCGACTGGCTGGTCACAACCGCATGTATAGTTCACTTTATTTCCTGCATTCACTCTCCTTTCCACACATCCTCTTCAATCTTTCCATCCCTTGTGAACATACTTTCCAAATATACAAACTCGTTCACTTGCTTCACACTTTTCATTTATTTTCACTTCACACTTCGATACAACGTTTTCTCTTTCCAACACCATTACCTTAGTCTTGTTCACATTTAAACTCGCCCTTTTTAACTTAAAAGCTTCATTCATCACAGTCACCATGTCTTGCAACTGTTCGGCTGACGACACAAGTAGAACTCATCATCTGCGAAGAGAACGCATTTGACATGCAACTCATTCATCCTCAATCCGCACTCATGTTCTTTCAAACCTATCAGACAACTATCCATGTACAAGTTGAACGGCCACGGTGACGCTACACAGCCCTATCTTCCCCTTGAGATGGAAAAGCAGTCCGTATACGCCCCATTAATCCTAACACAAGCACTGGAATCCCTATATAGATTTCAGTGCCCGTACCAAGGGCCAGTCCACACCGTACCCGGATAGTGTCGACCACAAAGAATACCTTTATTTAACTAATAAAAGAATCCTTTGTATATTTCAGTTACTTACAGCGAATACATTTTAAAAAGCTAAAGAGAAGGATGGGGATTTAGTTTAGTTTCGACGGGCTGTTTCCTCAACTCCACGTCCAGCGCGTATTTTGAACTATTTTGCGTACGTACGCGATAGGGATTTAAAGCATAGTTGCAGCAGATGTTTTTGACTGTAGGTAAAACTAAGGATGGAGAAGGTACTAAAGTCACTGTCCAATATCACTATCACATATCATCATATCATATAATGAGGAGGAGACATTATTGTGTATTCCAGGGGGACGGCGCGTACGCAGTCCCCACTACCAAAAATTACGCATCCGAGTTATCCACATTAGGGATAATCGCAGGGGTCAACCTAACCGCAGTGCAATGGGAAGGCCTCGCCCTGGGGGAACCGCCTTCATGATCACGGTATCCCCTATGCCAGGTAAGTATGATTTCACTACAAAACTTCGCGAGGGTCGTTCAACGGCGGAGAATCTTAACACCGCGATTCAGAAACGTGACGTGAATGTAAAGCGCCATCTATCGCGTAAAGGCTGTACTAAACCACGGTTCTCTGAATGCCCAGTTATGTTGAAATAGCTTTTGTAAGTAACTAAACATCCTAAGGCAAGTATATACAATTTTATCATTGACATTTATCTAATTATCCAGTAATTAGATATTTCAGCGGGAGCACCATTACGTATATTTTATTAGTACGCAATGGTAATGATAAAAAAAGCAACAGACACTGCTTCATTGAATGGGTTAATATTTGTGTCCTGAACGGGTCATTTTAATGTCTTGAATGGATTAATTTTAGTGTCTTGAATGAATTAATGTTAGTGTCTTAATGGGTTTCCAGATGAAGGAATATAATTCTAAGGTTAGTTCTAGTGTCCTGTGTCTGTGTGTGTAAAGCGCCATCTAGTGACTGGAAGCTGTACTAAACCAACCAACTGTGGTTTTAGTTGGCCTTGAATGCCATAACCAAAGATAATACGCGTAATCGGAATAATAACATTTTAGTAATTTAATTTGTTAGATCAGCGGAAGCACTATCAACATTTTTATAGTTCGTAATAGTAAAAGTAAAAGATAGGTACTACTTCATTGAATGGGTTTATATTTGTCTCCTGCGTGGGTTAAATTTAGTGCCCTTAAACGGGTTAGTCTTAGTACCCTTAACAAGTTAGGTAACTTGGACTGGTTAATTTTAGTAGTCTACGCCTCCGCCGTCACATTATTGGTTCTTTAGAACAAAAATATATAAAAAGAATACAAAAACAAGCTGCCTAAGAACTAGACAAAACATAAACGATTACAAATAATAACGTAACAATAGATTGCAAAAACAGTGTCGTCCTTTTCACTCGTTAGACAAAGCTAGGGAGTAAAAAAATACCCCGTATACCTACCAACGTCTCTTTCGGTCTACAACCCTGGGGCTCTTTACCATGAGCACTTAGAGTAAGGTTATTTCCTTTGGTTTTAAGGCACAGAGAAAATGTATTATGATAAAATTTGCACACATATTTCCCTTACGCGTACGCACTTCTACTAAACAACTCTGTTGGCAACGGGTTTAGATTCTTAGACCTACGTCAAATCGAATGCCGTTTGCTAGAACAACAGTATTTTGAAAATGTTAGCTCTATTATTAGAGCTAAAATTATTATTTTTTTCTTTATATTTTTTTTTTCGTTCTCATGTATAGACATGAGATCGACGCATCTTAATCACGATAGTTCACTACCTCGAATCGATATAAGCCCGAACGGCAGCGCAAATGACGGTAACAATGAAGTATCTAGAAACATAATTTCTCAAAACCCATTGTATCGAATTTGCAGAATCGAGTCAAAGACTTTAATTTCAGAGGATTTTAGAATATAATGAAACAACATTACCAACATTCGAACTAATGTTTTGAGTTTTTTTTTTTATAATTGGAGCAAATGTGATGAAAGTAAGAAAAAAGAAGTATGTAAGGATGGCAAATGGCCTTCTGTATTTTCTGCTTACCCCCATAGGAAAAAGGCGTGAGTTTATGTATGTATGTGATGAAAGTATTGACGCCTGCATCAATTAATAAAGCAATCTGACACATTGTAGTGTCACTAGCGCTCTCTTGTTTATTAATCTATCTATTGTGCCACAGATAACATAATACTAGCAACTAGCATATGTGTGCTAACATTATCCGATACAGTTTTAACTAAGGGTGGCTTTTTCAATAGTCTGATAACTTTTAACTGAGGTACAAAAATGGCCGTTTGACATATTTTCTATACAAAAGCTGTCAAACCGCTATTTTTATTCCTTAGTTAAAAGTTATCCGACTGTTGAAAAATCGTTTCTTAATTTTATTAAGTAGATATAGGTATAGACAAACAAAATAAATTGACCTTGTTATCATTTCATCAAAATTACATTCGGGTTCGCGAAGGTAGGTAATCCTTGACAAGACAAAGTTGTATAAGTACCTTCTGCGGCGTCTGCACAGCCAGGCTGCCGAACAGAACGCCGCGGCCGGTGCCGCCGCAGTCGCCGCGCAGCACCGCCTCGCGCGCGCTCGAGCGCAGCAGCTGCGTCAGCACCACTATGAGGACCTGGAAGTGAAAGGGTTGTTTTTGGATTAGCCTTTATTCAAGGGCGTCGAATCTGTGGGTGCTCGGAGACAAAAAAAAAAATTTGGACTCTTAGATCCACAGAACAGAGAAGACAGTAGAAATCGTATATCGCTTCATTAGTATCGGAAGCAGCGTACCCAAACTCACACATATACAGGTTAATTGTATTTCGTAACACTAAGAAATCTTTGATGTGATTGGTAGTTTGAAAGTAGGAAATATGTCAGTCGTCGCTTATTTGAAAATAAACCACATTTTAATGATCATAGAGTTGTTAATTGACTACTCTTTCTAAGTATTTATTACATTTTCCGTTAAAATCGCACATGGAATAATTTAATAACCAAGTTACGCTACCCGCCGCTAGATGTCACTATACTAAATGCATTCAATTTAAAGCTGTATTTCGTTATAAATAAGATTTATATTTGCGTAATGAGGTCATTACAATTCGTTTTCCTCTAGAGATGTACCACCGTCGTTGACTTATTTATCGAAAATCCGTTTTATTTTGAAACAAAACAAAATCAACAGCTAGATTTGATAAATATTATTATGCTTGAAATCAAGTGTTTATATACAACTGAATATTTCTAATCTTATGACTAATAACAAAACAAACTTACATACAAAGGGGAGAGGGAAAAGGGCTCATAGTGCATCAAAAAATTCGCCCACATCGATGTCAATGGGAAACGTGCCCAGAACGCTGGCAGCATTGCTACGTTGAATGGCAATGCTGATATTTGGAGGTTGCCACTTTATCGTTACATTAAAATATTAATTAAACAATAATTAATTAAAATATTAATTATTCGATTAACCTTTTTTTGATTAGAATACTACCAATAGATTACTCATATCCATGCTTTATTCATTTTAAACTTGGTTAACTTGGCAGAATTCGAAAAAAAAGGGTTTGAACATGGAAATGACATGTATTTCATTACTAATACTGAATCACCAAAAAAAAACCGCACACTGGTTTAAATTTTTTCAGAAAGGTATGTCATAGAACACAGAGAACATTGTAAGTTTAAAATATCGATAACTCATTATCGATAACGGCAATCTCTAATTGAGTAGCTGACTGTGACATGTGCATAGTTGGAATCTTCGAGAACAATATGTTTGAATTTAAAAGAAAGTAGACCTTAAATTTAACAACATAAAATCAACTTTTACTTTTGTGTGGGCGGGGCAGCAGACATATGCGGAATAGTGCAAATCCCGGGGTACGCGGGCCCCGCCTACTTGCGACTTCTATTGTAGAAGGCGTTTTTTCTGTTCTGTGCTTAGATCCTTGTTTGTCCAGATTTTATGAGTCGACAAAGTTATTAAGATTATATGTCTGTATTAAATTTTCAAAAAAAATCGAGCACGTTTGGCTCGCTCTGTTATGGGAATCATTAGATACCATATGTATTAATCATGGACAAATCTCTTCTCGTAGTATCAAATGTTTGCTTAAACGTATATATGGCCATCATGACCTTGACTGAACGGACTAGCGCTTTTCTCGGACTAACCATGACTTTTCTGGTTTATTAACAGATAGTTTCTGCTATTTGATAAACCCTGAGCACATACTAGACTGCACCACTCACTTGGAACAAGCAGACGAGCATGTTGAAGAACTGCAGCGCCAGCAGAGCCCTGGTGAGCGGCGCGCGCACCGCCTCCACACAGCCGCGCGTGTGCAGAGAGGCTGACAACAGTGGAGACGCCTCCGACCAAACCTCGCGCCATTCTGACTGGAACCGACAGCAGAAAATTAGAAGAGGGGTTCGTCATCATCAGTCTTTTTAACGTTTCCACTGCTGGGACACAGGTCTCCTCTCTATAAAAGAGGGAATAGGCCATAATCCACCACGCGGGCCCAGTGCGGATTGGTGGATGTCACATGTCTTCGATTTTTTGGTACTAAGACATGCCAGTTTCCTCACCACGTTTTCCTTCACCGTTTTTAGAGCTGTGCTGATGAAGTAATTTACAAAAAGTAATGCGCCTGCCGGGGTTCGAACCCACAACTTACGACACGTAAGTTGTGGGTTCCATTACCACTGGGCCATCACTGCTCTCATGTAGGGGTTACCTTCCAGATACTAACGAGATAACTTGCTGTCCGAAACACGGAAGGGTCTCGACCGAGGTATGCGTAACCTAGCTAAGGCGATAGATCTTTCGGCTATTATTACTATCCACTATTCCCAACATCCATCAGATCAATTCTGTGACACATTTTCCCTGCTCTGTTGGAGCCGGCTTCCTGTCTCACCAGATTACAGCTAAATACCAAAATTTTACATGGTACGACTGCCAATCTGACCTACTTCCACAATCCAGTAAATGGTAACATGACACTCTTGTCAAGACTGGCGCCAGATTACCCGTACCGACTGCCAAAGATTTAAAAATGACAGCCGGGACCAACGGCTTTATCTATACGAACAACTAGATCTTACGTATTACAAATTACCTGTTGCAAGGGGTCGTGGTAGCAGGGTGCCAGGACTCGTGGCGTACAGCACGAGTATGGTGACACAGGAGGAAGCACCTTACCGTCTGCTCCCGCTAATCTACAACAGAGCAAATCTTTCTTAATATCATGCAATATAATATTATAATGATTTACTATAAAATATAAAAGCGAAGGCGTATCTGTCTATCTATCTTTTACCTTTTCACATGAAGCATCAACAATCAGGAAGGACTTTGTCTATCCGTTTTTGGGTGTTTGGTATTTTGTATAGGACATAGTAATTGTCATCACGGTAGAAAATTCCTCTCGGATTGTAAAACACTTTCTGATGGCGAAGCCACAGACAAAGTATAGTCGTTAATAATCCTTTCGTTATAACATTTGTGTGTACCACGTCTGCCTGTTTAACTAGATAATTTGATTTAATCCAGTTTAAAACATTCGAAATAACAGAATTACTTTAATGACTCACTTCATGACTAGGTCTGATCCCTCGTTGAGAAAGTCCATGTTGATCCAGGGGATTTCGTGCCAATCTGTCGGCTTATCTGCACCGCAGCAACTGAGCTCTATCTGGGTTACACAATATATTGTAGTTCATAGACTTACTTTAAAAGATACTTATTAAGAAAATAACTTGCAAAATGTTGGAACCAACATTGTTGGTTAATGAGTTTGGAGGCAAACTTCACAACTGCAACTAAAGCTATAACAACAAGCTACAACTTCAAAAAAAAATAAAAGAAGCGACTTAACATTTTACCTGCATTTTATCCATGAGCGATTTCCACGTAGGCTCTGTGAGATACTGTGAGATTCCGATACGCAATGATGATGACAGCTCCTTCATTAGAGCCTACAAACAAAATGAATAGATTACGGGTTGATTTCAATGACCGAAAATCTAAATCATTCGAAAGAGTTCAGCGTTAGTCCAAATTATCGAGCTATGGGATTACATTTTGATCTTTATTTCGATCAACTTCAATAGAAACAGCATGGAACCGAGGTTAAACTTATAAATTAGTCCGACCGAGACTACCAAATTAGAAATGAGTAAGTACTGCCCTGGGCAGGCAAACACTTTAAAGCTCGAACTATTGTCCAAACCCCAAACCCCGTCTCGGGACTAAATAAGTTACTTTTACCCCTAGGGTAACAATGAACTATTTTGATCAACTTGTTTTTTCACGTGGACAGTAAAATATAAATTTTAAACCTATTCAAATACGACTATCAGGATACTGCGTACCTTCAAGGTCCCCCTACACGCAAGATACACCAGCATCCCATTAGCGGCGACCAAAGAGCCACTGACCAGCCACACACTGCTCACCAGGGTGGCTCTACTCCAGTGCGGACACTTGAGCAACACGGCGATGAGACGCAGGCCTCCGGTGTAGTGCAGCTTCATGCCGTATGCTTGGCACAGGATCAGGCCATATAGGAGGACCACTGTCACCTGCAATTATTAATTCTAGAAGTCAAATTATCAGGCAATATTGACAACACCACACTGAGCTCAAACACAGAACAGATCATTGACAATCAATCTGCCTAGCCTTTTCCCAACTATATTGGGGTCGGCTTCCAGTCATACCGGATTCAGCTGAATACCAGTGTTTTACATGGAGCGACTGCCTATCTGACCTCCACAACCCAGTAACTGGGTAACACGGTACCCTTTGGCAAGACTGGTGTCAGATCTCAAGCATCTGACTACCCGTAACGACTGTCAAAGAACTTCAAATGACAGCCGGGACCAACGGCTTAACGTGCTTTCCGAGGCACGGAGGAAACTCGATATGTTGAAATGGTCACCCATCCACGGACCGACCTCGTCAAGCGTTGCTTAACCTTGATGATCGACCAGTGCGGCTGTTATTATTTAGCCACGAGCTATCAGATCATTGACGTTGTTGTAAAAAAGCTGTAAGTTTTAAGTGTGACTGGTCTGGTCACGTCTGCTGCATGACCAACGAGTTGTGTAAGCTGTGTTTTGGCATCATTACATAATAGCATCAAATTCGCGACCAAGGAGTTTCTCAAATTAGCTTTCAACTTACTGACTGACTGACTATTCAAACGTGCCTGTAAATGGTATAGCATAATCAGTCTACGTTCCCACTGCTGGGATACACGCCTCCTCTCTGTTGTAAATAGTTTAATTGAAATAACTGCTTTGAGTTGACTAAACTTTCTGTTAGCGTCAGAATGGCTGGTTGCCTATGGCAAGCGGCTCTGAAAGTATAGGTATTCAGCAATTGCTATCCGAATCCTTATATTTGCTACATTTCTTCAATAATTGCCACATATATATAATAGATTCAGAGAAATATGAATATTTTTTTGAGCAGCCATTCTGACGTCAGGATGGATGGTCGCCTCCGTGTTCAGCATGAAGGACACAGAATTTCTAAGTTTGTTGTATCAATAATTGCTTACTAATTGCTACTTTCATGAAATTAAGTTTGAGCTTCGTGCATACATTAGGTAAAACAAGTAAAATTTCAAAATTAAAAAAGACCCGGTAAATTTTTATGTCGAGCTACATAATTTATCTAGTACATAGTAGATACGCTTCGATCGGCAATCTATTGAACACGCAATTATGATACGATATCTTAGTAAAACGCCTATAACTTTTGAACGGCTGAACCGATTTTAATCAAACAAATTTTTTAATCATAGCTAAGAACACTCTCGATAAAAACACCTTTCAAACAAAAAAATACTAAATCAAAATCGGTTCACACGTTTGGACGCTATGATGCCACAGGCAGACAAACAGATACACATATACACAGCAACACACGTGAAACTTATAACACCCCTCTTTTTACCCGACTGCCGAAGGAGGGTAATGTGTTTATCAGTCTATGTATGTATGTATGTATGTAAGTATGTAAGTATGTATGTATGTATGTAAGTATGTATGTATGTATGTATGTATGTTTGTTCCTATGTGGCGTTCTAGAGACCAAACGCGTGGGCCGATTTTGATGGTTCTTACGTCAATCGATTCGTCTTAACCCCGCGAGTGTTACTGGCTACATGAAAATTGGAAAATAGGAATATGGCGGTTTTTGGGCGCCATTTTGTGGGGGCCCAATTTTTTATTTTCTTCCAAACCTTTCGTGTGGGGTATCAAAATAAAGGATTTTAAGAGGTGATTTCAAAAATATATAACACATATGTTTAAATGTACCTAATTCGAAAAAATAATGAATTAAAAAGTTATAAATAAAAAAAGTTAACTAAAAAAATCAAAAAACCCGACTGCTTGAAAAGCGAACTAAAAAGACGTAAACAAGGAGAAAATCATGCTGTGCAGTCGGAGGATACATCTGATTTTGGTCAGCCAGCTCGCGAAGATGTATCCTCCGACAGCACAGCATGATTTTCTCCTTGTTTACGTCTTTTTAGTTCGCTTTTCAAGCAGTCGGGTTTTTTGATTTTTTTAGTTAACTTTTTTTTTTAAAATAGATCTTGTATTAACTAAGAACAAGTGCCTAAAAATTTAGAAAGGCAACAGTTTTTTTTTACTTCAAAGTCTTGTTCGAACCGTGCAGGCGTTCACAATTATGGGTCACCTGGCTGTAATAAAAAAAAAGTGATGCCGTCCCTAATTATTAGGCACTTCTTCGTACCAAATTTAATAAAAGCTCTATTTTTTACCCAATGTATTTACGAAACTCAAATTTAAATTCGTGAAACTAGCAATTAGTCAGCAATTATTGATACAACAAACTTTCAGAAATTCTGCGTCTTTTATGCTGAACACGCAGGCGACCATCCATCCTCAAGTCAGAATGCTGGTCAACAAAATATTTATATTTCGCTGAATCTATCATAATGTATATATCATAGCAATAATTGAAGAAATGTAGCAAATTTAAGTAATTTGATAGCAATTCTTGAAAATACTTTCAGAGCCGCTTGCCATAAGCAACCAGCCATTCTGACGCAAACAACTTTCTTCTCCTCACCTTATGTATATGCTTGAGCAGCAGCATCACCCTCAGGCTGGTGTTGTAGCAGAAGATGACCATGCACAAGGAGACCACGAGCTGCGCGATCAGCAGCGCGCGCAGGAGCCCCGCCAGCCGGCCTCGACCGTCTCTACTGAGTGTGAACACACCCCACGCCATCCAACATTTTGTTGGTGCATGCTAGCTGCCTCTGAGGAAAAAAAAGAACAATCGTGCGAATAACGAGACAAATAATTCGCTTGGTGTCCTTGCTACTCGCAAGCACACCCCACACCATCCAACATTTTGTTGGAGCATGCTAGCTGCATCTGCGAGAGTATAGAGGTCACAAATCGCAAATAATGCGAATGTCGAGAGAAATATTGGTGTTTAGCCTCAACATTCACAGCGCGTCTCGGTTGGTATTCTGAATACCACGGCTCGTCTTAGACAATGAATTGTTATTTAAGCCTGTAATTTTGTGTTGTCCCAAATCACCTATAACAAACGGTTCTCCAAGAGACTGTATCTATCTTTTGATTTAAACCTTATTCAAAACCCAGAAATGGAAACACGGTAGCGTCAACACGAGCGAAATGAAACGGGACATTATTACCTAGATACCTTTTCTCGAATCGTTTCGTCGCATTTTCGAGTTATTACAGATAAAATATTGAGCCACTTGGAGCGCGAGATAATACCGTTCGTAGCTCTGCTAGTTCACGCTGTTTTACACCTTGTGATTTACTTTAGAGATCGCTAAATAATAGTAGGTACCTAATCATCCCGGGTGCGCGACCAAGTAATAATATTTTCAGGAAACATAATGTCCGAATGTCCCAGCCTAATTGAATATGTGAATTCAGCAAGGCAAAGGGTTTGACCGCCGTCAATCGACCAATCATATCACGGCTTTCAACTTGCATGTGATTGGTCGATTGATGACAGTTAAACCCTTTGCCTTGTCGAATTCACTTACGCAATTAGGCTGGACTTTACATAAGTACAGATACCTATCGAAATAATATTTGGCGCCAATCCAGGACATTGACAAGATAGGTAAAGATCTTCGTCACTGAGGAACCGAGTTTAAGAAGAAAGTCACCTTTGATATAACATTTCACTGCAATCACGAATTATTTCACAGAGAGCAATCGCGTTAGGTTCCACCGTTTGTTCAACTGCACCTATTCCTGTTACGGCGTTAGTAGGGCATTACCAACCCGAAATAAACTGAACAAATATTAATAGGCTATATAATACTTAACACAAACGGTTGATACACACTTTACAATCAAAATAACATATCAAGTTTATTTCTGATTTGTCGGGCAAATGACACAAGGCTACCGCCCCATGACGTTAACCATAAACCAAGACCCAATCGGTGTAAAAAGATTACTGTAAAATAGGTCACTTGTAAAAAGCCAGGTGGTCTATAGGTACTTCTATGGTCTTCTTCTTCGTGCAGTTGCTCCATCCACTTGCATGACAACACTTGCAAATTGCACTTCTATGCAACGGTTTACCTACACTGAGACGCCTTGCTCACCGAAACGCTGGTTTTTACCGAATCTGTAAAGAATCACGCGCTCGGTAAAGAATCTGTACCAAAACGATTCAGTCAGGAATGCGCCTGAGTTGTTTCGGTGGATTATTTACAGAGCATATACGCGTATAGCACATTAGTACAGATTTGGTACAGAAACGAAAACGCACCGACCCGGTGAGGAAGTTGCCTTGGAGTGTGCTGAACTGATTCGCACAAGTAAGTAAGCACTGGTTGGCAATTAATCTTCATAATTTTTGCCGAAACCGATCCAGCACCTGTAGACGTCGACCAGTTCTAAATCAGCTGGTAGTTGCTTATCTAGCTGGCAGATCTGTAACGACTGCTTGCTTCATTTAACATGAAGATTTTACGCTTGTTGGTTGGCCGGTGCCTAAATGAATGGCTATTGTTAAGCAACATTTTCTGTTTCGTTTCGGAGACAGAAACTTTAGTAAAGCTTTAATTTCTATAGCCTCACCTTCCTAAACCCCTTGCATGTGTTTATAGTCAACACCCCTCAGCGTTACCAAGCAACGTTACGTCGATATTTAAATTGTAAGTATACACTCTTTTAATACCACCCCAACTACTGGCCGCATAAAAAAAACAACAGCGAAAAAAAACAACAATCGAAAAAGGCGGGCACCTTTCAAAAATTGTGTCATTCTATTGTTTTCTTCAGTAAACATAGATTGTCAATAACTTGAAAAATTATAATTTTATCGTGTTAAGTTGCTGATTAGTTAATTAGTTTAATTAGTGATTAGAGTTCGCCAAAATGGCGGACGACGCACAAGACGCCCCACAAGGAGCCACGGAAGATGCACCACCAGAGGGCGAGGAAGAGGCAGATGAGCAAGAAACGGAACCTGTGGAGGAGCCATCCGTGGCGCCATTGGTGCCTAAGAAACGGCCCAAGGTCGCTTGGAGCGATGACTTGAGTCATGATTCTGAGGAAGATAGAGGTAAAAGATTTCATTAATATGTATATTATGTACACAATCATATACTAACAGTGAGCGGAAATTCCGTTCACTGTATACTAATAAATGTACCTAGTTATACAATTCCAATATTAGTCATTTGCAAAGTTTTTTGTACAGTTAAAACATAGGTAGGTACTTAATTATTGAAACCATGTATTATTTTTTTAAATCTTTTTTTTAAACAACTCTAAATTACGCCCATCCCCCATGGTAAAAAGCCATGAGCGAATGTTTGTATATCTTAATTACAACAGAAATCAATACATAATAGGTTCCTGTTCGAACTGTACCTTATTTTAATTAAGTACCTACCTACATAAATGTAGCATAATTTAAATAATCAAAATAAACTAGGTATCTAATCCAAAGCTGCACTAGACAAAAAAAAGTACCTAACCCTCCCTAAACGCTGTTCTGTAATCTGAGTCCAAAACTAATCCTTTTTCAGAACGTGAAAGACTCGCACAACTCGAGCGCGAGTTAGCAGAAACGCCCGTAAAACCAATTTACGAGCCAGAAGAACTAGAAAAGCTTGTAGGCTTTATCACGAAAATGACCACACTCTACGACCTACGCCCTGAAGACTGGAACGAAGAAACGAAGAGGAGCATTGAGGAATGGGTCCTGGAACCGAAGAACTTGGTCCTTTGTATCTATTTCAAAGCAGACAAGCTCAGAGCTAGTCACGAGATTCCTTCCATTCCAGTCTATGACTTGTCGTTTTTCCTAAGGCCCCCGGACTTTGTTTTTAAGGTTGAATCGTTTCACGATGACATTGTATTCGGTACTTTCAGGGATTCTATTGAATCCAATGTGATTGACGTTATGGAATACGTGTATGCTCCGTATTTCTTTGCTGTTACTGCGTGGCCTGACAGTAAGTAAATTGATGCCTTGATCAGAATAGCTAATCTTATGTCCACTTACTGCGCTTAACGTATTTAGACACAATTGACAGGCATATAATATTCGTTTAGTCCTATTACTTAG